>JAILXH010144829.1:24377-36427 GCA_023558415.1 Piaractus mesopotamicus
GATTTATACATACAGCTTAATCTGTATCTGTATGTGCCCTATGTCACTTTAGTGTTAATTTCAGGACCTTCTATATTTATAGATATTTTTTATTATTCTATTTTTCTACAATTAGTGTTTATTTTTACGGTTAGTGTTATCTGTTTTGTTAATGTCTATTTAAATACACACTTTTCCTGTTTACTTTCTATTTAATGTTATTGCTACAACATGGGGTCTGAGAGTAACGAAATTTCAATACTCTGTATGTCCTGTACATACTGTAGTATTGACAATAAAGCTGACTTGACTTGACTTAAAATTAACCGAGAAGAGCAGATTAAATGGCAGCTCTAGTCTTTTTTGTGTCTGCCTTAAAAAGTAAAGCAGTTTTCCACAAAATGCTAACATCTAATGTGCAATGACACAAATTAGTAAATGCTATTTCCCTCTACAACAATATTTCATGCCAGTCCTAAGGCTCCTGTGCTAAAGGTGAATGTTTCCTCCATCCTTTTTCGCCGCTATATTCCTGAAAATGTACAGGCACAATTCAGATGGTGGATATTTGAAATAGAGGGTACAAAAATCAAAGAAGGAACCCTTACAGGGGTCAAGGCACTTGAGGTTGACAATAATGCTGCTACATTATTGATGACAGAAGAGCTGGAAAGCGTAACTGAATGAAAAAGAGCAACTATCTGCTTTGAAAGCTATTCTCATTGGAGATGGTTTTGCCCTTAGCTTGAGCTGGTTCAGCTAAGAGCTTGATTTACCCACTTGTCAACTGGTGGCAGCCAAAATATAACCATTAGCTATTAAATCGGTGCCAGAATGAACCAGTGGAAGACAATAAAGTAAAGGCTTGTAAGATTTGAGGAAGGTTGTTTACCAAGCTAGAAAGAAAAAAAAAAAAAACTCGGAGGGAGAATGCCACATCCCGTACAATTAAAGCAGGAATCAACATGGGTGGGTTAATGTAGCAGCTGGTGCAGACCTGCGATGAGGGCATCTTTTGGCCAGCGGCTGAACCAGTCCATGGTGCATCCCGAGATGAGGGCGGGGAACTTCAGCGCTCGGTTTCGGAATTTCTCTCCCACCGGTGAGAAGCACAGCACCACGTGCAGGTTCTGCCTCACCCTGCTCATGAAGTACTCGTAAAGGTTTTCGTTGGTGGGTGGGCGCCGTGGAAATTCCCGTTTCATGACAGGGATGAGGTCACTGAGGATCTCGTCAATCTCATCACGAGCAAACAAGCTGGACACCTGGGGAAGACACCATATTTCCAGAGACATTACTACAAAGCAACTGAAATATCAGATTTACACAGTTTTCCTCTTAACCCAAGTTCAGTTGATCAGCCAAGACAAATTAGACGTTGGAAATTTCCTTCTTTAATTTTGCACTGGAGCTACAAGGCTGACGTAGCTAATAGTTAATGGAAGCTTGTACCCACTGTGCACACTGCATAATTTATAAAAGGGACAAAAAACAGGCAAAATTCAACATGGCTGCTACTACTGTTTTTAGCTATATAATATACTTTTGTAGGGCGTATTAATTGAGGCATGCGGTTTGCTTAAAGGTTATAAGCTTCCCTAGCTTGTTAGCTACATTAGTTGTGTAAAAACTAAGTAACATTTTGGCTGATCCACAGAGTTGGGAAGTAATGATAAACATAATGTATGTTACATAATCAGGGTACGAAAAAGGTAAGTGTGTTCTTTTACAGTTGCAGAAAAAATATAGTAATCAGACCACAGATACATTACAGAAATCGGTAAATACTAGTAGGATTACATTACAATCACTCGTCACTCACAGTGGTTTTCCTGCCTGTGTTTGTGTCTGCAAGCTTAATTGGTCTGCTAAATTTTGTGCTAGATTTCCCTGCTGAAGGGAGACAGCTTGCTGCAACAAGCAATAAACTCTCACAAAAGAACACATTTCACATCAAACATGTTTACTATGAATGGTATTAACTTAGAACTGAAAAAGTTATGCCAAATTTCTCTTTTATGATGCAATAAATTTCACCTCAATGGTTTCCTTTGCTGCTGTTCACTGGAGTGATATACATCTGTGTTCTTGTTGCACACCCAAACTAATCAGATTCTGTTCCCTTATTATTGATTTTTTTTTTTTTAACAGGTGATCAATAATCTGCACCTGAATACTTCTTTAAAGTAACCCCCCGCCAAACTTGTTCATCTAAAGCATGTGGCATAAAGCGAGAACTGTCTCAATGTGATGTCTCGCTAAAGCATTCCTTTAAACTGAGCATGTGCTAGACAGACTCACATGAGTGATGACACAATTATTCTTCAATATGCTAAAACATTAGCAGCCCAAAATAGTGCAGCAAGTAATGGCACTTGTCGACAAGCAGAATATTGCAGAATTAGAACTGAATAAGCTCACAGCTAAAACCAAGTGATACATAACACTCTTGACATGATTATGTAGACTCCCTGCTGTGTGGTAGAATATTGTACAAATCACGATGCTCAGTGCTAGAAAAACACAGCCGTGATCGAGGAGGATGTCTGGCCACATTCCTGCATGATTCGTCTCATAGATGTGCTCAGTCTTCGGATAAAATCTCGATCGGGGAAGGTGCGTGGCCGGGACTCTGTGCCCCCTGCCTGCCATCAGTCTCTTCACAGCAGCTTAAGAGCTATGGGATGAACAGGTGCCCCTGCGTTTCATTAACATTTTCAAGCAGGAGGAGCAGCAGCTCCTCCAACGCCCCGGCCCCCGCTCTCCTTCCTCAAGTGCTTAACTGCATGATTAATGGCATAACAACTCTGGCCCAAAGCAGCTGAGGCAGCCTCCTTCTGCTCAGACAAACAGCAGAACGCAAGAGTGGCTCCCTCGGAGGGGTTTCGGGGGAACTCAGGCGCCCCCGTGAATGCAAAGCTTAACCATTAGCAGCAGTTATCACTAGTGATAACACAAAACAACTGTTATAATTTTACACTGATTATTTCTCACTTCTAGCTCACTGAAATAAGAAATTTTGTGCATATTCTAAACTTTTTTTCAATGCACATTTGTCAATCAATGCACTTACGTTTGTAAGTGAAAGACAGGTTTGGTCATGTACCGTAAAAAATGATCTAATATTTTTACTTAACCTGGTTGCCTTGAAATTAGTTCACTGAATAACAAATACTAAGTTCAGGGAATGTATGACAGAGTTCACTGTTCTGTTAACTTAAAGTTAACAGCTCATAAGTTTCCATACCCTGGCACAATGTGTGAAATATTAGGCATTTCTTGGAAAATATGACTGATCATACAGTAAACTTTTATTTAGTAACAGTGGTCAGATGAAGCCATTTATTATCACTTAACTGCGTGTGCCCCCTGTCACCTATGAGGGCATATTTTTGATTTTTGCATATCTTCTTAGGCTCATGTTTAAAGGTACTTGCATATAACATGATACCCATATGTTTTATATCAAAATGCTCTGTTATCTTTGTTGCTACTTTCAGCAAATTCAGCAGCTGTAAACTCTTGGCACACCATTTTACATGTTTCTCCAATGTCGACTGAACGAAGAAGGTTTCAGACAAGATGCATAAGTTCTTAGTGATTTCCTGAGTCTCCAGTGGTCAGTTTCACACAAAATTTAGATGGGCACTCGAATCCACCAATTACATCTGGTGAGAGGGAGATGACGTGTATCTCATCCCCTCTTCATAGCGTCATAACTCCAGATGTGAACCATATTTAGAAGCTTTATTATCACAAAGATAGAGAAACTTAAATAGCAACATCAAATTTGACATATGGGCATGTTTGTCAACCCCAGAAGGCTGAATCATAATGATATCTGAAATCACTCAAATGGCCCTGATCAAAAGTTTACATACCCTTGCATGTTTAGCCTGATAATATACACACAACTTGACGCACACAGGTTTAATGGCTGTTAAGGGTAATTTTCCACACCTGTGACTTGACTTGTTTGATTATAATTAGTGTCTGTGTAAAAAGAGTCAATGAGCTTCTTAGCTCTTGAGAGACCCCTGCACATTTCAGCCAGGGCTTTGACTTTGCTGGATACTGAGCCATGGGGAAAGTAAAAGAACTATCCTGCAATAAAAGGTAGCTGAACTTTACAAATCAGGAAAGGGATATAAATGCCAATCAGCAGTACTCATACTCTAATAAAGAACTTGAAAATTATGGGTTCTGTTGATAACAAGACACAGTCAGGTAGACCAACAAAGATTTCAGCCACAGCTGCCAGGAAAATTGGTCAGGATGCAAAGAAAAACCCACAACCAACTTCAGCTGAAATACAGGCTCCTCTGCAAAAAAAATAATGTGGCTGTTTCAAAATGCACAACAAGGAGATAATTGAACAAAAATGGGCTGCACAGTCGAGCTGACAGAAAAAAAAGGCATTACTGCACCAATGCCACAAAACAGTTACAAAATACGCCAAATAGCACCTAGGCAGGCCTCAAAACTTCTAGAACAAAGTCATTTGGAGTGATGAGACCAGAATTGGACTTTATGGTCACATGCATCAACACTGTGTTTGGAAAGGAGTCAACAAGGCCTATGATGAAAAGTACACCATCCTTACTGGGAAGCATGGAGATGGATCTCTTATGTGTGAGCTACATTGGCAACTGGGAATTTAGGCAAAATTGATGACAAGATGAATGCAGCATGTTATCAGAAAAAATTGGAGGACATCTTGCATTCATCAGCCTGGAAGCTGCGCTTGGGATGCACTAGGACTTTCCCACATGACAATGATCCAAAACACAAGGCCAAGTCATCCAGTGGCTACAACAGAAAAAAGTGAAGGTTCTGCAGAGGCCATCACAGTTTGCTGACCTTAATATCACTGAGTCACTTTGGGGGATCTCAAAGGAGAAGCTCATGCAAGACAACTTAAGAATTTACAAGACCTACAGGCTTTTTGCCAAGAAGAATGGGCAGCTTTACCACTTGAGAAAATAAAGGGCCTCATCCACAACTACCACAAAAGGCTGCAAGCTGTCACTGATGCTAAAGGGGCAATACACAGTCTTAAGAACTAAGGGTATGCAAACTTTTGAACGGTGCACAGTATTTTCTTTATTGCTATGTTTTGTTTGATGATTGTGCTATTCTGTGATACTTTATAGTTATATTTTATTGTAAATGAATGATTTATTGCCATAATATCTTCATCAGTATACTGATTGTACATTTGACACCTACACGTAGAGCCGGAACTTCTTTTTGAGCCAATGTTTGTGTCGTTAATATGTAGGATACATGACCATGCATCTGACTCTTAAATTATTATGAGTACCATCATTTGCCCTGTTTTTTTATTGTCTGACATTAAAACAAATGGAAAAAAGTCAGAAGGGCAGATATGAGATCTGTTGATACAAAATGTAAATTGTATGCAAATGTAATACATTATGTACCTATCCAATTATATCATTAAGTATTAACATTTAAATAGAATGGCAAAAAGGCAATAATAACTCTAGACTTTAAGACTTAAACAAACTCATAGCAACTGGCTGGCTCTGGACCTTTCTTGCACAGTGCTGCATAAATATTCTTAGTTAGCGTTCAGTGGGATCTCATCCACCCACATGGGATACACAGTTGATCATTTCCAATGTGTGTCAACTGAAGCCCGTCTGCTTCTGAGAGCATCTGTCAAGTCCCAGCAGTGAGCCATTCTGGTAAAGCGATTGTCTGTCTCACAGTTTTCTTAGTTATCAAAAAAAAAAGGTGAAGAGAGAAAATGTCTTTTATATGGCCTAGACAACCCTAAAACAAAGTGGAGCATCAAATATTCTGTTTCAACACTTCAGCTTACGTAAAGATGTCTAGAGCTATTACTGCTGTTTTGCTATACTATTTTAATGCAATTAGATCATTAATTACATAGTTATGTAAGTAATTACATTTAGATTTGATTTACATTCAAGATCAACAGGTTTGACTTTGCACTTCATTTTGTTCTGAACAATGACAAAAGCTAGGATAAAATGTTAAATACGTTTTCTCTTTTTGCAATGCAAGACAAAACACTAGGTATGTCAATGATTCATTAACCATTAACCGTAACAAGTAGCATCTGGCCAAAGTTGCTGAGTAATTTTGACCAGATGCTACTTGTGCCAAGAGACTGTGTAGTAGACTGACTCATGTGGATATATTGGCTGTTTCTCAACAAAAATGACTATTATATTTAGCCACATGACACAACGTGAATCTAGGCTATAACTAAACATTATGTTGCTTCTGTTGAGCACAGCCTTAAGCTATAGCCTACAAATGAGTTTGTTAGCTCAGGGCTAGTCTATGTAGTTGACTGAGTTCCATGTCAAAAAACCTAAAAGCTTGGGCTTCTAATATTGATAGTACATGTAAGTAAGTAGACTACATTACATTTAGGGATGGGATGTAACATATCCTAATATTATTAATATGTAGAATATATACTAACAGTATTGGGAATATATATTCAGAATACAGAAATTAGGTATCCGTATTCAGTCCAAGTAACATTTTGTAAAGGCAGTATTCAGAAAACAGTTACCTTTTACATTTTTAGGAGAATGTTTCCAATACTAACTCACTATTAATAACAATCTTCAAAAGAAACACTATACACTAGACTGATAAAGCAATGTAATGATCAGTTAATAATCTCAGTATTACTAAGCTTTGCTAAAGTCTGAGTAGACTGATAAATCAGTGTGATAATCAGTTACTAATCTCAGTGTTACTGAGCTCAGCTAAAGCCTGAGTAGAATGAGAAATCAATATGATCAGTTATTAATCTCAGTGTTACTGAACTCTTTTGAGGGATGATAAAAGTAATAATCTCCTCAGTGGTAGACATACACTATACAAACAAAAGTACTGTTACACCCCTCCTAATTACTGAATTCAGGTTTTTTTTTAGCCATACCCATTGCTAACAGGTGGATAAAATTAAGCACATAGCCTTGCAGTCTCGACAGACAAACACTAGTAGTGGAATGGGTTGTACTAATGAGCTCAGTGACTTTAAATGTGGCCCTGTCATAGGATGCCACCTCTGCCACAGGTCAGTTTGTGAAATTTCTGTCCTGCTAGATCTGCCCCTGTCAACTGTAAGTGCTATTATTGTGAAATGGAAGGACCTAAAAGCAACAACAGCTTAGCCATGAAGCAGTAGACCACGCAAACTCACAGTAGGGCCAGCGAGTGCTGAAGCGCACAGTGCCTATCCTCTGTTGATCACTCATTACAGAGTTTCAAATTGCCTCTGGAAGCAACGTCAGCAAAAGGAGCTTCATGAAATGGGTTTCCATGGCCGAGCAGCTACACACAAGCCATAGATCAAAATGCACAATGCCAAAGCAAGGTCCATAAAGGCATGGCTGGGTGAGTTTAATGTGAAAGAACTTGACTGGCCTGCACAGAGCCCTGACCTGAACCCCTTCAAACACCTTTGGGATGAACTAAAACAAAGTCAGGCCCTCTCATCCAACATCAGTGACTGACTTCACAAATGCTCTTCTGGATGAATGGGCAAAAATTTCCACAGACACACTCCAAAATCTTGTAGAAAGCTTCCTAGAAGAGTGGAAGCTGTTATAGCTGGAGACTAACCCCATATTAATGCCAATGGATTTAGAATGGGATGTCATAAAAGCTCCTATAGGTGTGGGTGTCCCAGTCCTTTCGTCCATATAGTGTATTTGCAAGTGATAAGTTTAGTGTCGGTGTTGTACAGTGGACTTGAAGCAGGTGGAACCTAATTAAGCTAACAACAACAATTTATTTACAAGAAACACCTCTTCTGCGAGCAAGTCATTTTTGCATGACCAGGCCTCCCACATTCCCACGGCACTGTGAGCCAGTAACGGGACGCCACAATATTGCACTTTTATAAGGCTAAATGTTCTAACACAGTGAAAAAGGAAATATTAACATATCCACATAAGGCAAATTAGGTCCTTCCTATTCTTGTTGTATGTATCAAATCAAGACACCACTGTACTGCATCAAAACTGATGAATGAACTATGAATTTTGTAAACTGTTGTACCCTCACCTCTTCTAAATACAAACACAAATGTCATGTGTTTAAAGATTAGAATCTGCACTTTCAGAATCTCTTCAAAGTGAAGAATAACCAATATTAAAATACATTTTTATCACTGATGTTAACTTTCATTTATAATAAATAAACCAGACTGAAATATCTTTTGTAAATGTTCATCTTCTTGCTGAAGCTGAGTTCTAAACAAACCCCAAGAGTTCTTAGAGATTCAAAAATTGCATCTTTCCATTCCTCTTTTCCCCTCTATTCAGACTGACCTTGTAAGGGACTATGGGCTCCTTTCTGTTTCTCCTCTCTGCTCCCTCAGCCACAACACTGCTGCTTTTTTCCTCCATTACTACAGTGGTCTAGTTTCGTAGCTAGTCTTGCTATTCTTTTCTTTTCTATGGCCTGTTTTTGTCCCTAAAAGCTTGCCTAAGCCTTGCTGAAAAGACTTTTTTCCTCGTTTTAGAAGAGCTTATTCTTGTGCCCAATGCGGTGCAAATATCTTTGCTCATGTCCGTTCTGTGAGTAATGAAGTCCATTCAGTCTCCATTAAATCCAGTCAGCAGTATTCTCCCCCCACAGATACTGCTACATGTGCCTTATGGAACATGCTGTATACTACTGAGTCCAATAACTGGTGGCAGTATGTGGGAATAAGTTTGATCGTATAGGACAGAACACAAAAGACTGTGTACAATTAACTACATACACTACATTACTAACATCTAGTAGTAGTGGGCGCTATGGCCAAACATTTATATCACAGTATTATTAAAATTTTTGGGAATTTTTTTAAATAAAATTATCTGGATGCTAAAGTAAGCCTATTTTTATAGGTTAACAGTGGCTAAAGATAACCTGCAATATTTGTATTGTGCAAAATAATAGAAACAAAACTGAACAATATAATAGATTAACCTATGTCAAGACTGCTTTCTAACACTAGCCCTCTGGGCCCGCAGTTCTGGCTTCAACAAACTCAGCATAAGCGTTTACATGTGTGTGTTGAAACATGCCTCATAGCGAAAACAGATGATTATCAGAGGAGAGCTTTAGCAGTGTCGATTCCTCAGTATGGTTTGAATATGGCTGGGCAGCTTTTAGTGCTCCATCTGTGTGGAATAATCTCCAGAAACATTTGAAATTGGAGCAATTTATCTCCTTGGTCAATTTGAAGATAACCGCTAAAGAATTGTATCATGATCTTTGTTCTTGTTTTTAATTTGATTTTGATCTTGATTTGATTTAGTTGTTGTTGTGTTGTTGTTTCTTTGTTGACTGTCCTCTTGATTGTTGTGTGCTGCCTTCTTGGTCAGGGCTCACTTGTCTCAACATGTATCTCAATAGAGTCTCAACGCCCAGGTGACTACCCTGGTTACTGCTCCATTGAAAACAATGATATGTCTGGTTTTTTGTCATTTGTCCACCACAACATATAAACACACCATTATTCTCTCTAAATGTGGCAATTCAACTGAATCAGTTTTGGACTGTTAGAATTGATTAGCATCATTTTCAGTAATACTCAATTAATGGTAACACTGCTACACAGCACTCACATTACCATGCCATAGCCATGTCATAGCACACATAATTTGCTGTCATGAGTTGTCATGACAATTTTTGTTCAGTAATATAACAGGACCTTGTTACCATTACTAGTAATTGTCATGACAGATGTTATAATGTTTAATGTCATGACAGCTAACTCGAGTATACAGTGAAATTAGCATGTGACACGAGCAGTTATGACCTCCCCCAGCTTAGACATCAGACATCAAACACTATGCCATATGTCATGACAATAACTAGAACTAGAAACATGACACTGTTATATTACTGAAAATAAAAGAAAACTCATGACAGCATATGATATCTTCCATGGTGTGATTATGCCAGTGTTATGTAGCAGACTTCAAGTGTTACCCAATAAACCATGTGCTCATTTACTGGCCAGTCATTTGTCAAATAAAAATAATCTTATTATATTATAGAAGAGTTGCAGTGCATAAACCCCTCAATACAAAGACAAATGCACAGTTGGGAGTTCAGTGTTGCAAAAACCCACAAGTCTGCAAAAACGGTCTTTTAGTCTACAAAAATGTAGGCGAGTGCATGTGTGGCGTACACCAAGAGAATGGCTCAGGCCCATACAAGACAAGAACGCTTTATCCCTACAATAAGGGTCTGGTGGCCTTAGTAAGACACTTCTATTGGTTTTTTTGGTTTTTTGTCACCTTCTACAGTTCCTCCATTGTGTATTCAGTGTTTTATTAAAAATACTTATGAACTGTACCAAAATAACTAGATTAAACTGCAGTGAAATTTGAGCATTCTACAGATCAACAGTGATGAGAATAATTGCTCTCTGAAGGGAACCAGCTCTTATGGCTCTGTTCCTTTCTGAGAGTTATTCAAAAGAATGGTTCTTCATTCCTTTTTCTCTCCCTTTTTTAGGGGACGAGGGTTAGGTTTATCTGTGAAATAATCACTAGGATAATAAAAGGGGGAGATTTGGATCAGATTCAAACTTAGACATCCCATTAAAATAATTTCATTTCACATGTGTGGATTAGGTTTAGTGTTTATTTGTGCTTTAGAACATAACTGCCATGGAAAAAATCAGAAAGTAGTGTTATTTCTGATTCACTGCTGTGTTCTCGCTAACACCACTTCCTCTCTTCATTCACTCTCTAGCTCACTCGACCTCCGCTGCTTTCTTTCTCTTGCTTGTTGAACCGGAGGGGCCAACCTCCGTGTGTTGTAACAGCAACCGACAAATCCTACTTTTTCTGCCTTTAAGGAACCTTAAGAAACGTGACAACATCTGGCTGACTCTCACTGTTTTCCTTTGGGAGGGGAGTGGATTTGGGGCAGGCAGTGAAATCTGGGCACAGTGATGAAAAGAACTGCTCTCAAGTACGACTCGGCTCCCTTCATTCTTACCAAAGAGCTATTAAAAAGAAGCGGATCGTTCATGAACTTAAATTCTAATCAACCTAACTTCAAACACATCACCTACATATTACTCTCACATCTCCCTGTGACACACTTCTCTGCCTCCTCCCACCAGCTCTGTATTCTCTGCAATCTCTCTTTCTCTCTCTCCTGAGGCTCTGTGGAGTTCCACACCTCCTCCTTGTCTTTCTGCTGCCACTTGCTCTATGATGGATGTGCTCCCTAGTGAGAAGGCGGTGCCAGTTTTCTTTGGCAGGTGCCACCATCCACGACAGAGCCTCACTGATTTCTAGCCCCCCTGACTGACCCATCTGTCTCTCTATTACACAGGCGTGCTGTTTTCTCTGGGTTTTCCCATCTCGGAGAACTCAACTTATTCAACTATTAGCACGTACAACACAGGTTGAAGTCTGAGGAGGGACAGCATGGCATGTAGGTGTTTTCACTCAGCCACTGCACTGACTTAACTCATGTTTTTCACTCAAGCAGTCAATAGCAGTATGTGTGTGTTTTTGTACATTTTCAAGACAAAAATGAAAGCAAACCAAAGAAAAACAACGGTAACCTAGCTTGTCAACACAATTTTTAAAAAATAAAAGCTGCACAGTCACCATGCCCAAAGCCAAGCACTGGCCAGAGAGGTATAAAGCCCCCCAGAACTGTGCTGTGGAGCAGTGGGACCGCATTCTCTGGAGTGATCTAGCTCCATCCAATACGTCTAGGATGAGCAGGAGTGGAGTTTGTAATCCAGAACTGATCATCCAACATCAGTGCCTGACCTCACTAATGCTCTCGTGGCTGAATGCAATCAAATCCTCACAACAATATTCCAATATCTAGTGTAAAGCCTTCCCAGAAGAATAGAGACTGTTAGGGGGACAAATTCCCTATTAATACCCTTGATGTTGGATTAGCAGGTGTCTACTCTCTTAGTCTACGACTCCAAGTCCTGACGAGGTATAAAAACAAAGGTATATGTGTGAACACATATGTATGGTGTGTGTGTGTGTGTGTGTGTGTGTGTGTGTGTGTGTGTGTGT
>JAILXH010144829.1:36752-47927 GCA_023558415.1 Piaractus mesopotamicus
AAAGTGACGACAGGGTGCTGACCTCTCCAGACGAGAGGACGTTGTTCATGTACTCCAGGAAGGACTCATCCTTGATCTCGTTGTCAGTAAAGATGAAGCTGATGCCTTTGCCCTGCTGGCCTGCTGTCCTGTACAAGCCCTTCAGGTCCTCCATCAGGTTAGCAGTGTTATAGGAACTAGAGAAAGAAAGAGAGAGAGAGAGAGAAAGAAATAAAGAGATAGTGAGAGGAGATAAAACAGCATGGTACACCTATGTACATACATTTGCATGTATGAGAGAGACAGTGACCATATGTATATGTCAGAAGTATTCACATGTTGATTCATGCAAATCGGATTCGAGTCTCTGTAGCACGGGTCCGAAAAAGCTTCAGTCTGAAGGACAGAACTGATGCGCTTTATGGAGTAAAGGCAGTATTTCAAGGAAAGACATGGTTGAAATGGTTGATTACTCTGTAATTTATATAGCACTTTTGCTAGCTATCTAGCACAATAGCTGATCCATCCAAAGTTTCATTAAATTTTAAAGGAATGCGATCTTGACATGCTAAAACTTTGGCTAGATTAGTTGACGACTTCATTATAGTAGCCATTACACTAGCTAGCAAACCTCAAGTCAAAACAGTCAAGTCTTGATTCAAGTCTTGAGTCACTACAGGCAAGTCAAGCCCAGAGTCCTAACCTTCAAGTCCTAAACAAGTCAGTGTGCATTCTTCAAAAAATGTAACGTCATTTCAACACTGAATACCAAAAATGATGGTAATGTAGCCTTTTAATAACAGCATAATTTTTGGGTGCATGGGATTAAAATAAACAGTAGCTCAGCACTAAAACTAGCTCACTGAACTAAAAAACAACCACTAGTTTGAACTGAATTTAGATGACAAACAACAGAAAGCAAAATGACAGCGCTGAACAAAGTTTACAGAACAGACAGCAAAATGATGGCCAATGTATAAATAAATGTGAGAAGCTGCAGATGGCGTTTTATTTGAATTTTCCACTCCATTTTAAACAGTGCAGCAGTTGCAAAAGTTGGAACAACGTTCAGTGCTTGAATATGAAGCAAAAGTTTTGTGGTGAATGTTGTGCTTGTTTTAACTACAGAAAATGTTAAAATCGATTAAATAGAAAGAGCCCTGTTTCTTTTGTTTAAATACCATGAGGAAAACAGTAAGCAAGACTAATGTAAGTGCTGAGTGAAGGCTTACTGACACTATTGATGCTTTGCTTATTTCTAGCTTATGGAGACAAACTTGAATTCGAATGAGGTTTTGCTTAAGGCCCCAGGATGACTTGGGCAATCACTGCTGTACCTCGTTAATGTCGGCATCTTATTTAAATTAGTTTTGTTTGTAGTTTGTTTTTTTTATCAGGTAGAAAATTTATGAGGCTTAAGTCTCCAGTGTCGAGTCAGGAGTCATTTAGGGGTGCGCCTGAGTTGAGTCACGAGTCAGTCAACATGTAATTCGGCGGTATATATGCATGCGTGTGTGTGTGTGTGCGTGTGTGTGCATGAGCATGTGTCCTTTTGGAACGAGGTGTAAAAAGACAACGTGAGCACCGAGAGTCGTGAGCAGCCTGAGTTATGGAGGGAACAATCTGCAAGCCGTCTGTTTTCTCCAGAGAGACCACCCTCCCCCCTTCCCTCACTCCCACACACACACACACACACACACACACACACACACACTCTCTCTCACTAAACCATGAACGCCTGCCTCATTCATATTAATATGGACCACAAAACTTAAGGCAAAAGAAGCCTTAAGAAAAAAAGAAAAATGCTTTGCAAACATAATTCAAAACACTGCTAAAACTTCCTGCCATTATAATGATGCGCTGAGAGGAGAGCTGCTCACAGATTACAGGCTTACTGTCCTAGCTCCAACAAAGTGATTTGCTCCAAAGCTGACTGAAGACCAACCCAATCTACAGAGCCTCGAGCCACAGATGGCACCCCAGCTACATAATGTGCAGACTTTAATGATTATGAAACATTCCCACTTCTGATTGCAGCCCCGAGGCCAGCCTGTATTATTAATTGCATTTGGAGACAAGGTCTGGAATTGGAAACGTCCCGACTCATCTGCGACTCAGACATCAAGCTCAACTGCTTACGGCCTGTTCCTCTCTGGCAGCCATCACTCTCTTTTCTTTCTACACAAGACTCTTTCAGTGAGCTGAAACCATATACCACCAACTGGAGTCCATTCAAACTCCCATATCAAAGAATGATACATTTTTTTTGCCGTTTCAATACGCAATACTGTGCAAAAAAATGTATTTCCAGTCAACAAATGGCCTAAACAAAAAAATCTGTTTTTCAGTACTTAGTATGTCCTAATTTTGCCTTTGATTTAGCTTCTATTCTCTGAGACCTGCATTCAGTTTTTCAAAGAAATCTGCAGGGATATTTTTCCACACCTAAATTCCGTCTTAGAAGTTGGTTGCATTTTTCTGCTTCTCACAGTCTGTGTAATACTAACACATTCTGTGTTGTTAAGGTTGGGCAGTCCACTGAGAACACCAGTTCAAGAACGCCTTGATCTTCTTGGCCACGTGCTTGTGGTCGTTATCTTGCTGTAGAAGTAATTTCCTCCCAATCAAATGTTTTTAGAGGGTGTTGCATGACGTACTTAAATCTGGTCGCATTTTATTTGCATTTCATTGCATCTCAGTCAAAAACAAATCACCAAATCCAGATGTTGTTACACTTCCCCACACTTGCTCTGATGCTTCTCCTTTCTTGACTGATGTATTTTGATATAGTTTGAAGAGTCTTTCACTGCTTAACACCTTACTCCACATCTCAGATGTCCCGTTTTGGTGGTCTAATGCAAATGTTCTTTTCTCAGTAAAGGTTTCGTGACAACCACACATCCTTCCAGACCCATAGAGCTGAACTGTCTTCTCACATGGTCAAGGACGGACAGAAACAGCCGTGGATTTTTTCAGATCTGAAGCAAGAGTGAAGCCTGATTTTCTCCTCTCTCTCAAAAATGAAAGCTTTAGGTGCTGTTTTTCTGATGGTGACGGTTTTGGTGGTCTACCAGGTCTTGCACAGTTGTTGGGAGTCCCATTTCCTCCTTATCTTTCAATAATTTTTTTACAGTTTTTGAAACTCATCTTACCACTTCCTTATGAAAATGGATTATCTTATATCTAATCTCCTCAGGAATATAATGTTTAGTCATTTTAGATGTGCATGAGAGAGAAATTTGTAAGGCAGCTAAAGTGTGTTTGGGTAGCTGCTTGTGTGAATGTTGAAGGGGAACATAATGTTAGTGAGAGTTTTGGGAACAGTTTTTGTTGGGAGGACACAGCTATAACTGGTTGGTTTTAAAACTGGAAGGATGGAAGAGTTAAAGTGACAGTAGAGCGCACAAAAGTAAACAGTGGACCAAACATTGACAGATTTGAAGATTTACTTTGTGTTGACGGCATTTGTGTAATTTTCTGTTAAATGTATGCATTTTGCTTTTTTGACCCTGAAAAATGAATAACTTGTACTTAATGGATATTTTGACTGGAAATTAAATAAGCGAGAGCGTGGTCTCCAACAGTACTGCATACCATTCCTAATCTACAAAAAACTGTTTTGTATTCACCATGGTTGTGATGTCACAACCAACAATTCAGCCTAATGCAGTTATAGTGATAAGGAGTGTTGTTACTGCAGACAGTTATTTAAGCTGAACATATTAACGTAAAACAATTAAACATCGAGTTGTTAATGATGTTCTGGAAGCAAATATATGACTGCACATCCTTCTGAAGGATCCAGATATTTTTCTAATATCTTTCAGGTTTTCAGCCTGAACTTTATTCTGTACATTTCAGCACTGACTGCTTATGTAGTTTACATATATCAGTCTTAAAGCTACAGTAACAAAACCAGCCTCTGTGTACATGGTGGTAGATGGATGACAGCAAACCAGATATTCCATTGTTTTCTGTGGAACCGGGTCAGAAAATTCCACTGCCTCCAGTGGCAACATTAAGTTGACCAAGAGTTCAGTTTTCTGATAATTCCCTATTTTTACCAGTAATGCTGTCACCATGGCAACATTTCCATTTTTGTATAATAGCATTGGTCTTGTACCGCTACGCAGGGCCAGCTCTGGCCTTTTGGAGGCCCTAAGCAGCTAGCATCTTCCTTGTTTAATGTAAAATTAACTAATAAATAAATATTAACAATGACTACCACAAGATATAAATGTATAACTGGCTAATTTTTATATTGCTAACGACTGGATAGTTGTTCGAAGCTCTGATAAGTTATGGTTTAAATTACAAATCAGCCTCTCAGCTTTCTTAATCCAGGTAATCAATCATCAGCATCCTCAAACCAGCTAAATTTAAGCTTAATCTAATCAAATCTTGTTGCAGTTGCGACAGCATTCCTTGTTACTGTTATAAATGCTTTACATTCTACATGTTTATATAGTATGATTTCCACTTTCAAGTTCATGTACTCGAGGATTAATCACAGCCTGTGTATCTAAACCTGAATTAATTACAGCCTGCACAACCTGTTTTGCTAGACAGACACCAGATGCACTACTTATTATTGCCCAACTACAAGCCAAAAAAAGCATAACACCACAAAACATTATTCTTTGAGACACGATTAACCAGTTGTGTTTTTTCCTCTCACTCGAACATCTTGGACAACACAATGGCACAGTAATAACCCTGAAGTTGTTAGGGGGCCCCTTAGCGGTCACAGGGCCCTAAGCAGCTACTTATGCTGCTTATTATGCAGAGCCAGCACTGCCGTTATGAAGCACACAATGACGGTATATTTAAGGGCAACATTTCAACGCAGCCTTAGACAAACAGGTTGGATGTCCTAAACTGCACCATCTAGATACAAATTACATAGTCATCTAAAAATGAATAATGAATATTTTTGATACATTAAACCACACAGATGTTATAAGTGTACTTCAAGGGAATAAATGAACTACAAGAAAAAATTAGGAAGTATCGAGCAAAGTAGTTGGTCCATATTGCCATTTTGATTTTAGTTACATTTTACAGAATTATGATTTTGTTGTAGTAAATGGGAAATATGGGTTGGTGATAGATAAAAGGGTATTTGAACTGATTGATCTGTAAGATTCACAGAGAAAAAGGAATCCAGCTCAGAAACTGAGCAGAAAAAGAAACATCATATAAATCATTTAAATTGTTTAAGAAAACGACCTGAATAACTGAGTGTGTTTATGTTGGAGGGCAGAGGGATGGGACAGCTGCCTCACCGTGTCAGAGTGATCTGGAAGGTTTTGTATCCGGCAATGAAAGACGCCAGCCTCGTCAAACTCTGTTTGCCTGAGCCCCCCACACCAACCAGGAGGGCACTCCCGCGAGGAGTCCGGATTATGCGAGACACCTGTGGTTAGAGAAAGAAAAACAGATAAAGAAAGAGAGATCTTCAAGCCTCTTGCTTGTATGCATGCTAACATTCAACATGCCTCGATTCACATTTCTGCAAAGTAACCAAAAAGGGCCTCAAACAGGAGTGCACATAAAACAGCTTTAAATCCTCATAAAGTTGCTGTCATAGTTCTGACACTTACAGATGAATCATCCAAAAACTCACATTTTCATTGGTAATATCCTTGTGGAAGATTACTATCAAGAATAACAGTGCTGGTAGGTAAAAGGGCTATCTTAAGGTGTGTTTTAATACTGTGCAATATATTATCTATACTGTATACCATGGTACTGACATGCTGTGATATTGCTTTTCAGATTTCATAATACTTTTGGTGATATATTTGATGAACAGTGAGTATTACATCCATTAATGTCCACAAAAGAGCATACCAGAACATACAGAAATAAGAGCATACCAGAATATACAGAAAATTAAGAAATTATATTTTCCCTCCCTCTCCAAGAATCAATACTCAGTAGGCTGTATAAACATTGTAAAATTGCACCATTTCTGTTAGCCATTCCTAAAACTGCTCCATTTGATGTTGCACTATTCCGCTGTTGTTCCAGCATTCCAGCACCATAGCTACCAGAGAGCCAATCAGCATTTGCTTGATGAAAAGTTCGTTAGATTCGAAATTTTGGAGTTATGCATATCACGTCCTCTGTGAGCAACACCTACCCATGAACCCCTTCTCGATACAGTTTTACAATGAGTTTACATGACAACAGGTTTACATGCATCTTTACAGAAGTATAAATCAGCCTTTACATTAACCATACTAAGAGCATAAGAAACATCTTTTAGGCCATGGAAATGGTTTTGCTTTGTAATGGAAATGCACCAGTGTTTTTCGTGTGACTTGTCCTTCGCTTTACCTTGACCAGGTGAACCATGGCATCCGTGAAGAAGACCAAATCCATGCCGGTTCCGCGGATGCTCTCGTTGTACAGGCCCAGGAACATGTTCAGTCTGTCCCGCAGGCTGGGGAACGAGGCAATAGGCTCGTATACTTTGGGCATGTCAAAGTCGGTGTCCTCAGGCTCCTCTCCTGCTCAGAAAGGAAGGCACAATAACACTCACAGCAGGCAAGTGCAGTAACAAATGAATGTGGATTAGGCGTACTGATTAAGTGTACCAAAGCCATCTGCATCCTCGTTTCCAAAAACGTTGGTCCGCTGTGCAAAATGTAAATAAAAACAGAATGCAATGACATGCAAATCATTTAAACCCTATACTTAATTGAAAAAGTACAAAGACAACATATCAAAGGTTGTAATTGTGAAATTTTATTGTTTTTGAAAAATATATGCCTATTGTGAATATGATAACAGCAAAACATTTAAAAAAAAACTTTGGAACGGGGCAACAAAAGACTGGCAAAATTGTGTAATGCACAAAACACCTGGTGGAAACATCTCATAACTAATTAGGTTAACTGGCAACTGGTCAGTAACATGACTGGGTAAAAGAGCATCCCAGAGAGTCTTTCAGAAGTAAAGATGGGAAGGAGTACACCACTCTGTGAAAGACTGAGCAAGCAAACAGCTCAACAATTCAAAAACAATGTTTCTTAATGTAAAATAGAAAAAACACTCAGGAATTCCATCATAACATCATTAAAAGATTCAGAGAATCCAAAGAAATCTCTGTATATCAGGGACAAGGCTGAAAACCAATATCAGCTGGGAACACTTCCGAAAACCACCGTATGTGAAAACAGTTTGTCTCTGCATCCACAAACACAACTTAAAACTCTACCATAAGGAAAACCATATATACAAACAGAATCCAGAAATGCAGCTGCCTTCTCTGGGCCTGAGCTCATTTAAGATTGACTGAGGCAAAGTGAAAAAGTATTCTGTGGTCCTACGAATCAAACTTTTAAATTCATTTTGGAAATCATGGACACTGAGTCCTCTGGGCTAAAGGGGAGAGGGAGCATCCAGCTTTTTATCAGCACCAAGTTCAAAAGCCAGCGTCTGTGATGATATGGGGGTGCATTAGTACACATGGCATGGGTGACTTGCACATCAGTAAAGGCACCATTAATGCTGAATGGTACAGGTTTACATATGCTGCCATCCAGATGACGTCTTTTTCAAGAAAAGCCTTGCTTATTTCAGCAAGACAATGCAAAACCACACGCTGCACGTATTACAACAGCGCGGCTCCTTAGGTAACGAGTCCGGATGCTAAACTGACCTGCCTGCTGTCCAGACCTTTCACCCATTGAAACTATTTGGCGCATTATAAAATGAAATATATAACATAGGAGCCCCACAAATTATTGAGCAGCTGAAATTATATACCAAGCAAGAATAGGAAAACATTTCAGTTTTAAAACTACAGCAATTGTTCTCCGCATGTCCAAAAGCTTACAGAGTGTTGCTTAAAAAAAGAGGTGATGCAACACAGTGGTAAACATGCCCCCGACCCAACTTTTTTAAAACATGATGTTGGCATCAAATTCAAAATGGGCATATATTTTTCATAAAAAAAAAAAAAAAAAAACAATAAAACTTCTCAGTTTTGGTATTTGATATGTTGCATTATTTTCAGTTAAACATAGGATTTATGCACTCTGTTTTCATTTACAATTTGTACAGCATCCCAACCTTTTTATAAACGGGATGGTAATAAGCATGGGCAAAACCTCTAATTTTTAAGCATTTTAAAGAAAATACTGTCTCTCAGTGAGCAAACTGCTAAAAGTGAAAAGTCTTCAACTAATTTGCCAACAGAAATTTACGATACCTGTGGCCTCAGGAGCATCCTGAAGGAAGTCCACAAAGTAGGCATCCACTCCAGGCTCCACCACAACCCTGTCTTCTTTGCCCAGTTCCTCCTCCACCAGGTTGGCCAGTCTGAGGTCGAACCAGGCCACGTCTTCTGGGCTTGTGAAGCGGTCGGCAATCACCCGCTTACACTCATGCTTCCACAGACGCAGTAGCACCTGCAGGATAGAGACAGTCCTCTATAAAGGGCCTGCTTATTCTATTTACAGCACTGGCTCCCAACCAGCTCCTAAGGGCCCCCTAGACAGTCCACATTTTAGCTACATCCCTACGTGTCGTGAGTTGGATTGGAGCAAATATGTAGACCATCTAGGGGTTCCTGAGAACCGGGCTGTGATCCACTGACAAAGTTTTAAATAAAAAAAATTATTTAAATTCCACACTGCATGTTGCAAATTCCGTGTCAAAGTTCTGGACAAGCCTCCAATAGGTTTATAAAACGAGTAAAGCTTTTTGATCACAATGTCGATTAGAAAAAAAGCTAAACAAATAAAATGTAATTGTTAATGGTGATTGTGGAGTGACTATTGTTTAGAGCTTGACATCTAATCCTTCAGGTCCTTGTTCAAGCTCTACTTACGTTGGGCGTGTCGATCACGTCAACAGACACATTGAGCATTCCCTGCCAGATGCGGGAGAGGTCACGCAGGTTGAAGATGTAATGAAAGTTGGCTGGTGTGGGCAGCATCTTGACCTTGGTCATCTGCCAGAGCTGGCGGGTCAGAGGGACCAGCCGGGCCACCATCTCTCTCACATCCTCAGCAAAGCTGCGTTGAGAGCAGTAGTGACCTGTACCTATAACTCCTGTTTGAAGAATAGAAACAGCGAGCGAGAGAGACGGAAAGAACAGGATGCAGAGATAGTGATAGAGAGAGAGTAAAGGAAGGAAAAGAGAGTTGTAGCAGAGTAGGTGGTAGGAAATGGTGGAGATGAAAGGAAGGTGAGAAGAGGAGCAGCAAAAGCACAAAGGTGAAAGAACAACGAGAGAGACGGACAGAGATGAAAGAGATGAAGGGAAAATGTGGGAGTGAAGAGGGCAGGAGACATACAGGTGAGAGAGAAAGGGGAGAGACAGAGAGAGATAGATGGAACAGATGAGAAAATGGCCACTTTTTTCTGGGACTTCTCATCATCAGTACAAAAAAAAAGATGCTGGTGGCATTTTTCCTGATATCTGAACACATTACCAACATTTTTCCTCAATTCCAGCATTCACATTAAGCAGAAATGACAAGAGTTTTGGAGAGAACAATGGCTGAAAGTAGTAAGGTACCTTCTAGCCCAAGGGGCTCTCACCTTTTTCCATCTCAAAGCCCACCTGGTTAGAACCATAAAGCATGGCAGCCCACAGGAAACCAAAACTCAACTTTTTAAATAAAATGTTCTTTTCCTTATATTATGTGCTGACACAGAAAACTTGAAAACTAAGAAAGATCTGATCGTCCAATTCAGTTCAATCACAGAATCCAAAATTTGTAATGATGTTTTGAAATGTCTGGCTATAATATAGCTAGCTTTAAGCGCACACTTTGACTGTGGTGTTATGGAAACAACTGTCCGCTTCTGGAGCAGTCCTTTGCGTTTTCATTGAAAATACTCCACAAGAATAGTATGTCTGGGTTCAAGATGTCTCTTAAGTTTTGAGAGTTATAAAATGTCACTTGAAAGAATCAAACCCCAATCCACACACTGGACTTCTGGATTAGCGTGAGCATCAATATCTTTGCTTCAATTTTATGTTTCGTCTACTGTTACTAGCAGCAGCTTGTGCTGCAGAAACATGTCTATCTAGAGTCAGGTGTCAAAACAGGCAGACTATGTGATGCTAGAAGAAGAGAAGAGCATGCTGGGATGCTGAATTCTCTCATTTGGTGCAGACCATCACAAAAATGCATTCCCGCCAGCAGCGAATTAAACAAGCGAACCGAGACCTGTGATTTTTGTTGAGAAAAAGTTTAATAGGTCCCCCAAAAAAAAATTTAGGTGTGAAAGAGCCCTAAAACATTTCTCTATCTGCGGCTAGCTAACTGTCTGCTGCTTTGCTGTTTTAAACTGATGCAATTTAGTTAAGCTACTCTTGTGGTGTTTTTATTTGTTTGCCTTTTTAAATATTAATATTGTTTGTGATCAAAAACCCTTTGAAATTTTTACTTAAGTTAATCATTTTTTCACTTGTGTTATTATGACTTAAAGTGCTGATACTGGTTTACCACAAAGTATTGCCTCCCTGTGAGTAGAGACCCTTGGATCCCTTTTGGTTACTTTATGGCCCACTTCTAGTCTGCAGCCCAGCGGTTGAGAAACTCTGTTCTAGCCCACTGTAGAGGGTTCTTGTCCTGACTGTTATTTTGACTTTCAGGAGGGATATTTTTAAAGGGCTAATTCAGAGTTGAACAGGACAGTAGTAGATGTATGGAATCATGGAGGGGAAAGGACTAAGCAGCAGGGCGCTTATTCCTGAAGAAAGCCCCCTCAATACCTCTACATAATGATTCAGGGACGAGAGCCAGGAGAAGAAAAAACACGCAGACCAGCTTATGCTCCTGATCAATATGTAATTATAGCACTGTTCCTTCTTAAAGGTACAACACTTCAGTTTAGAAAAACAAAGTGGCTCCCCTGAATGTAACACTCAGTTTACTAAGACTGCAGCTTATCTTGCAAACTGTGTGTAGCTCGCCTAATAACCGGATATTCATGAGGCGCAGGGTTTAAAAAGCACAGTGCCATAAAGGAGCTATCAAAACAGAAAATGAAGTTTACTGATGAAGAGATGGCAATTCTACCATCAAAACTTTTACAGCTAAGACAATAGAGTTTCTTAAATGATAACATGGGCTGCACGTGAATATAATGGCTGCATCACGGCATATTATGCTCTCTGTCTTCTTACAGACACACATCTGGTTCTATAGTTTAAACCGTTTTTCT
>JAILXH010144829.1:48247-75766 GCA_023558415.1 Piaractus mesopotamicus
GAAGTCGCTCAACAATAACACAAATTTATGACTGTTTTTCAAAAAGTGGAGATAAATTTCCTTTACATTGTGTAAAAAAATTCCATGTTGATTGGGCCAGTAGAATTTCTTGAATAAAATGTCTTTACACTGACTTTTTGGAGATGCTTGTTTTCTTTCAACAGCAACGATATGTTATTAGCTGGATGCACAATATCTCCACTCATTTTTTACCTGTTACCATTCACATGGCCCATAAAATGCATGCTTTGACTTGTGCGGCAGTTTTGTACATAAAGTGTGGGAAGAATGCGTCCAATTGGCACCCGAAAGGCTCCGTATATGGGCCCAGAGTTTCAGATGTGAGAACCCTGAGACTGTTTCCCTTTTATCACATTGTCACAAAGTCATAGCAAACTGTGATTTGAGCAAAAGATGCAGACAGCTTTACTTTCAGATTTTTCTAACAGAATGGTAAATGGAATTTTGCTTATCATTTCAGCTCATTTAGCCATTTGTCACAACACTGAAAGAGGAAGAACTTGCATTTTTGGCACAATCGCAGTAGAAACACCTTCTACTTCCACTCTGGTGGAAATCTTCCCATTAATAATGTGCGATTTTTCACAATGTATAATTCCAGCCATTTCTATGTGCTACAGATTAAAGAGATGTGTATACTGACCAAAGATCTTGTCTATGGAGGCATTGGAGGGGAGAGTACAGTTGAAGATCGAGAACTGTCTCTTCAGTCTCTGAGGAATGTCATTCCGCCCTCCTCCTGGGTGAATCATAGCTGCCAGGAACTGGATGTCCACGATGTTAGTGAACTCCCCTGGTTTTTCCAGGTTAAAGAAGCCCTTTTGCTCCATCAGCTGCCGCACTATCTCATTTGTGACCTTCAGAAGAAGAGCAAACGAATAGCATGAACTTATTTCTCTGACTGAGATCAAAACATATTGAGAATAGAACATTCTCTGACCCCATGGCCTACGGTTTCATGGCTGAAGAAACGTGCTTGGCATGTTCGTGACCTGCTGGCCAAGTCAGGGTGAGGTCTGCTAGTACGTATTGTACAGAACTTCTTGGAATTGCCAGTGGTCTGAGTAAAGAGGCTGGCTGTTAGTAAAATAGCTTTTCAAGTAAGAGATATTGAGGTTGGGCATATCTGAGCGCTGGCCACTTCTTTCCGTGCCTTCTCATCATCAGTATTCCACAAACAAAAAATGTTGGTGGCAGTTCTTTTTCATAATTCTGAAAGATAAGTGTTCACAACTGTAATTAGCCAGGGTTATAACTGCTTATTTAATTCATGTTTTATTTTTGGCTGATCAGTTTCAGTTTTTATGATGTAAATAATGTCAGCTATATAAGCATATGCATACTACATTTTTTCTGTTTTGGTATACATTCACAAACATGATCCAACAGTGCACTTTAAGATACACAATGAAGTTCACTTTTGGTGTATGTTTGTAAATATATAACAAAAATTTCAAAATTCAAGAATAATCGCCAACAGTGCGCTCATTTGGAAAAAAAAATCAGCCTTTAACCTTTTCAAACTTTCAACTGCCCTTTAACCAAAACCATACTCCTACACTGGCCGTCTTTAATGTAGTTTCAGCCTTTTACTTTTACTTTTCCACAAAATTCACTTGGTGTAAATGTATATGCAATGTACTAGGGCCCATTTAATATACCCTACAGGCAATAAGAACCATGTTAGTAGTGCATTGTGTGTTTTCTGTGAAAATGTTTGTGAAAATTTACAATCAGTACAAACAGAAAAGTTTATATAACCTAGACTCGGTGAAAACTGCACCTGATTTTCTACATTCTGCACCTTCAAACTTGTGATTAGGCAGCTACTTCTGCCACAAAACAGGCCTTGATTCAGTCTGTGAACTTGCCTATACTGGCATTCAGGACTGGTGCTACACTCCAATACAGGTGGTGAACAACTCTTGCTTAATTCTCATATATTCTTTCATTCTTCTTAATAGATATAATAATAATATCTCAGCATCGTTTTTTAATAGTAATAGCAACAGTAAAAATGGTGACACATCATGATAAAATATTACAGACAAAATTTTGGCTGCTGTTTTTAGCTATGCAACATACTTTCGTCTATTTTTAGGTATCAGTATGTCATACAGTGTCAGAAAACACATAATCTACACAATTTAAGATTACTTAACTTGACAAGGTTTGTGGCAACAGTGAGATGATTCAAGTATGCAGTTTGCATGGTGCTTATCAGTGACTAGAAGCTTGCTTTGCTTTTATAGCTACATTAGCCTCGTAGCTCCAGTGCAAAACAGACACTAAACATACTGCAGACCAATTAAGTTTGGGTAAAGGGAAATTTAGATTTTTCACTAATTACTTCCTCAAATGCTCATCAGCTCATAAAATACTCATCAAAATCAGAGTCAAAAGACCTGTCACATCCTGCTGGTGTGAAACTGTTGGAGCTATAAGATTCTCCCACAGCAGACGTATTACCCTGGTGGTCATCAACATACACGGAACCATCAACATTTATCACTGCGTACCTGGTCTCCCCACTCATTGATGATGGGCATGTTGATGTCATCAATAAAGATGGACATCTTCTTCCCTGCTGGGGGTCCATAAGTAGTTCCCATTCGCTTGTCCACGTAGCTCTCCAGAGAGCGCTGTAAAACCCATAAAAACGTCACAAAACACTAATAACTGATGGCTCCACCTGATGGCTGCCCACAAATGAGTCCTTGCCGAAGGGACCCTTATGCAGTAGCAGAGCAGTCAATGACAAGGAAGACTGTCAGAGAAAGGCATTAGCCCTGTTAAATTGCTCGCCAAACCATGTGCAGAAGGACTAATCAATACTCCAACACGATCGTTTTCTCATAGATTTCTGCATTTCCCACTGAGACCTAATAGGATATGATTTCAATCATCTGTAATATTGGTCTTAGCGATTGATTTTTCTTCTAAAAATACAGTTTAAGAAAACAGTCATAATTCTGTATATCATATTACTTAATTATGTAACGAAATCTTTTATTTCACAAGTTCCAACCTGAATATTGGAAGGCAAAGCAATAGAAAGACAGGAACCTGGAACATGAGGGGTGTCGTGGCCGAGGAGAAGTTGAGGCTCTTAGCGGTGTGGGATTCTGGGTCATATTTGGACAGGTAGCCTTTGATAATGACTGTTTTAGCAGTGCCCTGCTCTCCAATCAAGAGCACAGCCTGGAAGACATAAAAAAGGGGAGAAGAAGGAAAGAATGATCTAATGAAAACTCGGTTTAGCTTTATGCAAGAACCAGTCACACAAACAGATTCTTTCTTAGATGTGTAAAATGAACTTTGTCATGTTAAGATACTGTTTGTATGTTTATAATATACAGCTGTATGCAAATGTTTGAACACCCAAATTACCAGCTTTGTTGATTTTCTAAGTGAAAAGATGTTAACACATCCTAAGAGATCAAACATAAATATAACATTTTTCTGCAAATTTTAGTGTACAATTTCTTATTATTTGCCAACTTTAACATCTTGAAAAAAAACATAAGATATAAAATGTGCCATAACCTTTGCACAGGCCACACTTTGTTTTTATTTTTTATTTCCAGAAAACAAACAGTAATTTTGCATTAAATGTGCATAAGTGTGTTCTCTGTAGAGGATGTGTTAACTTATTTTTACCTAGACAATCAACAAAACATGTCATTTGACCAGTGTTAAAACATTTGCAAACGACTGTATGTTATAATTCAAAATATAATAATGTTGAATAATGTTTAGCACTAATTAAAACTAGTTATAGGGGCCATTATATAAAACAATATCAATACCTATTTTACAAACAGCAAAATGTTTTAAAATTAGAGTTTTATTTTTGTATCTTTGATATCAAATAATAATTGGCCTATTTTTCTTTTCACTCTGGGACCTCATTTCTTTTAAATGTCACTTCTTAGCTTACGTGGCATTTCTAGGGCTTCAGTTATGCTAATTCAAAATTCACACAAGCATGTGCTCATTTACAAATAGGTGAGGCTCATCTCGCTGGTCAGTTTTCTGAAGCTAATTTGCTGAACCTGGTATAACTCACTCATAAGCCACCTCACAAAAGAAATAAGAGAAGGTTAAGATATGAACACAAAAGTGTTCTTGCATAAAGCCTACAGTATCGACATCAGCAGATGATTCATGTAGTATAAAAAGATAATCAGTAAAGCTTATGAAATCCGCAAAATGTGACAGTAAATGCAGGGTTTGATAAAGCAGATCTAAAATAGGCTCATAAGTTCTGAGTAGCTTCTTTGACAGAGTCTATTCTCTGAAAGTGAAAGACTCAAGGTCCAACATCCGGAGCTGTTTTTCTAGGCTATATGAGGACTGAAGTGGATTTCAATGGAGATGTCCCATTCATATTAGAGAGCCCATATGTTACATTTTTTTCCTTGAGGCCCACTTATAACATTTGTGTGGTTTTATGTATGAAATGTAGTCATAATTCATTTTTACACAACCACTTTCCTACTGCTCTTTATCCCTTAGAATTAAACAGGCTGTTTTTGTTGATGTGCCATTAAAGTCCCAGGCAACACAGAGTAAAATACTAAAAATGTTTGTATGATACTAAACTTGAGTGTTAAGTTAAACATCTAGCAAAGCTTGAATGAAAAATATACATGATAAAAGACCTCTAATCAGACATATCTGAGAACTGTGTGGGCGTGGCTAATGAGCAGCTTGATTGACAACTCTCTGTCCAACATTCCTTGTCTGCTTTGCCACTTATACAGAACTAAAATCATCCAGCTTTTATGTGTAACTGGACAAAAAAGTCACGGATGAACAGATGCGCAGACAGAGGGACAGATGAACAAACGGACAGACGGCACATCACATGAATGAAGGAACAATGTTCGTATATGGATAAACTGATAAACGGATGACAAGCAGCTACAGACATGAGGCCTAGCTTGCTAGCTTTGGGTTATGCTGGGTTAGCCTTAGCTCGCTAAGTTTCTCTGACTCTGAAACTGTTTTGTGTGGGCAGGGCAAGAGACCTTCAGCCTTGTGACTGAGAGGAGAGAAATATGGTGAAATATATTGGTCATTTATTGGTCACTGGAACATTATTCAAAGGGTACACATAGGCCTAATCCCATCTCACCCCTTGCCCCTACCTCTTAGCCCTTAGCCCTCTGTTTTGCGTAATCACACCTAGAGGTAGGGTGTCCTGATTTTTGTTGAGATAGAGGGGTAGGGTGAAGTGTTAGGGCTACATGGAGTCACGCTGCAAACAGGGTGTTATGAGAAAAAAGAAAAACCATCAAGATGGCTGCACAAGCAACCAAAGAAACTCACAAATGTGAGTATTTTCTGTATTAAGAATTACGATAACCATTATATTATCTTAGTTTAATGTCATTTCAATGTATACTGGTCCTTTTTCATAACAAGCATAAAAAAAAAATCGCTGGTAGTACACTGATGTCTCATAGCTAGCTAGCTAAATGTCCCATTCCAAATGGTGCAGCAGTTACATCCTGGCGCCTCAGGCGTCAGAACTGCTGCATCATTTAAGGTGGAATAGGAAAATTTTAACAAGAAGCTGACTTTAGCTTCATATCACTGGAGAATTAGGGGTGGGCGATAATACATAATTGTCGCCCCCCCTCTCCGAAGGCATATGATTCCCTAAATTTAACTAAAGCTTACTGAACTTTACCCTCCTCTGCTGTCACTGCAGACTGACAGGGTCGCCTACAGAGCACCGCTAGTAGCTGTTAATGAAGTAATGTTCTTTTTTTATTTGAGCATTGTCCCATTTCACAGGGGAAGATTTCAACCACTACCCCCTGTAACTTAGTTCCAAGGGGCAAGATGACACTTAAAAACAAGGGGTAGGGGTAAAAATAAAAAAATGGGACTGGGCCTTAGTATAAGTTAAATGTTTGCCTGCAAGAACAAGATTAACCTAATTAGAGAGAAAACATACATTCTCTGGGACTTTAAGACAAGTATAAGATAATGAGCTCTGTTCTGATTGGCTGCCCTGTATTTTGCCTCATTCAAAAAGGCACTGAAAGATGAAACACTGCTTAAAACTTTAATATAAATGGGCGGAGCTAAACTGCTATAGCCTGAATAGGTGGATAGACGTAAATGAGCTGGTTGTCAAGACGTCACAGAAACAATGATCTCAAAACAGGCTGTTTTTCAAGCAAGTTTCTATATATGGACAGTATGGACTGGGGTGTGAACAGGACATTCTGAAACTTTAACTATGTTATCTATATTACTTTATATATAAAAAAAAAAAAACGAGCAAAAATTTGGTTTTCAATGATATAGGCTGTTTTAGTTCTGCTTTAGTAAATGTAGCTTACCTTGCCCTGCTTGGCGATGGTCTGGATGAGGAAGTCTGTGCGGACGTTGTCTACGTTGGGCACCAGTATAGAGCTGTACTCTGGCGTAGAGTCTGGAGGGTAGATGTACTCCTCCACACGAGAGCTCCAGTGGACCCACTGACCTAAAAACAACAAACAACATCTTCTGATCAAACCAGCAGCTAAAGTTAACAGCCAACAAGCTCAACTCCTGGGGGCAAACACTGATTCAAAGAAAAAAGCAACAGACTGACCAAATGCCCTGATTCGAGGGATATATTAGTGCAGTAAAAGAAAAACGCAGATCAAACAGTCAAACACAGGTCAGAAAGCACAACGCTACCCTGTAAAACAGACTCTCAGGGGCAAATAACAGTGCAGTGTATTATGCTGCTTTATTAGAAACTACTGCCTTTTATCTCCACCATGCTGATGTGCAGTTTCAGCTGTTTCCTGCCCCAACATACTTGATCCAGTTCCTTGACTGGGACGGTGAGTGTATGAGATCAGCCTAGGGAAGCTGCGGCTGTGCAGATGTCTTACTGAGAAAAAGCCTAAAATCAGAGAATGAGACGAGGTCCCACAGGAGCAGAGTTTACCCACCAATACAGTCTACAAAGTCTCAATTCCCAGAACTCAGCATGAACTCCGAGTTCCAAATCAGTCTAGGAACAGCACCGCTTCCCTCTAAACACAGCTGACCTATTTCATTCCCATGAGTATGCAAAGCATCAACTCGAAATATAGCAGACTGAACCGCTTCTCACCACACTATCATCTGAGAAGTACAGCTTTTCTCACTTTACTGTCTCTACTGGCGAGCATCCTCTCCACCAGGGCTGAAAAGAACACTGAAAATCCCTGCTTTAGTAAGAGTACTGCTACTGTACTGATAATTCACTTGAATTACTCAAGTAAGAGTAAATAAGTTGGTTAATAAAAAAGGTAGTCAAGAAATTGCTTTGAATATTTTATGCTAATACTCACCCTGCAGAATAATGGTCTAGTGCTGAAAGTTTTACCGGCTTTGGCTACAATGAACAATAGTAAAATTAGCTAAATTAGCCAGCTAAAAGCAACAGCGTAATGTTTAAGAAAAAGCTGTCACGCATAAATTAAGGCAACTTAACCAGGCAGCTAATTGGGTCCTCAGGTTGGAAGCTGAGTTGTGAAAAGCTGAGATTTTTACTGACTTGACTATTAAATACTAAACATTGAATACTGCAGAAATATACTGTCATTCAAAAGCTTGAAATTATTCATATTATTCATTATTGCTGTTATTTTATTCAACAATAATTTATACAGCGTAGATTGACATACAGCCATCAGAAGGTACTTGTACTTCAGCAAGAAGTTGAACTGAGTGAGTTGTACCCTGTAAAGTAATAGAGGACTATCATCCTGTACTTGTAACACAGCTGTTTTTATATTGTTGGAATTATAATTCCAAACTTTTGCACAGCAATGTATACTACAGTAAAAGTAAACTGACTATGATTTATATTTTTTTTATTTATTATTCAAAACGTACTTTTAGAGGGATAAATGTACTCAAGAGCTATAATGGGAATAGCTGTACTACATAACTGACCACCTCCGCTACTCGGTGGGTCCCTGCTTTAAGCATCAAACAGGTATAACATGACACGGACGCTCGGATAGCCAAGCAGCCAAAGGTACATGAAAAGCTAAGATGGAGTGCAGAAAAATAGGGCAAAGTTTTTGGCTTATTTGATTTAAATAGCAGAGCGTGCAGAAGTCATACACTGCAACAAAGTGGAGAAGAAAGAGGGGAGCAGGCGGTGAAATGATTTATATGGTTTTTCAGCTAAAACTCAATAGGGAGAAAAAGTTTATGGTGAGATGCGAAGATAATCCCTCACGCTGTTATTCTGTGATGAGTTATTCAGCAGAGCATAAAATAGATAGAAAAGGGGGAGAGAGAGCAAGCAGAGAGAGAGAGAGAGAGACACATATTCCGAGACAGAGTGTGACAAAGAATAATAGAAAAAAAGAGAAAGAGAGAGTGAAGACGAGAGAAAATAGGGGAGACAATGTTAGAGAGAGAGAGAGAGAGAAAAGGAGAGGAGAGAGGGGAAAGGACAAGGAGATAGCAAGGAAGAAAGAGAGAAAAGACAGACCAAGAGAGAAACAGAGAAAGAGGGAGAGGGAGACAGAAAGACAGAGCGAGGAAGATGAGACAGAGCTAGCAGGGAAGAGAGTGAGTCAGAGAAAGAGAGAGAGAGGAAGGTGAGACAGAGAGAACAGGGAAAAGCAAGAGAGGGAGAGAGAGAGAGACAGAGAGAGTGAGAGAGAGAGAGAGAGAGATAGAGAGAGAGAGATGAGACAGAGACAGTCCTAGAGAGACAGAGAGAGAGGAGGAGAGTGAGAAAAAGAGAGAGAGAGAGAGAGAGAGAGAGAGTGAGGAAGGTGAGACAAAGAGAGTAGGGAAAAGCGAGAGAGAGAGAGAGAGAGAGAGAGACAGTCCTGGAGAGACGGAGAGAGAGACAGAGGAAGAGAGCAGTGAAGAAAGTAAGAGAGAGAAAAACAAAGAGAGAGGCAGAGAAAAACAAGAAAGTGATAGAGAGAGTGTGAAAGAGAGTGGACGAGACAGAGTATTTCTGTGTGCTTATGCTGCTGACCATCGTTGGTGACGTGGTAGTCGAACATGGTGTCCTCACTGTGCGGAGGGATGTCCGGCAGGTCCAGATGGATGTTGTCATGGTGACAGAGCCAGCGCTCCATCTTCTTTCGATCGTCCAGCTCCAGGAGAGCACCGACACTCCACATGAGGGCGAAGACGTACAGGCGCTCCATGTGCTCCCGGGACACCTCCCCACCCTGCTCCTGCACACACAACACACACACCCTCCCATCAACCCTCACTCAGTGAAACCAGCAAAGAGCAGTTACACAACACCACACTAAAAATGCAGCTGACCGAAGGTACTACACAGTTTTCCAAAACCATCTATAGCTGAACTCCGGAGTGACCCTGCTACAACAGTGGAAAACACCTTGATTTTTTTCAAATGTAAAGCGTGTGGGCACAGCTTTGGAAAGTCAGAAGTTTCTCCTGCAAGGAGCTCTATTTGTATGTGCCATGAACCAACACAAGAAGGAGCCCATGAACGTGTTTGCAGTAACATCCATTAAAAAAGACAAAAAAGCACACACACTAAAAACAGAATAGAAAGCAGTTTAAAGCTGAAGCAGACTGTGTGTATTGTTTGGGGGGATATAATCGATAATCACATTTTTTTTTACTAGAAAATATCATGCTTATTATTTTTTTTAGATATTGCCCAGGCCTACAACCATCATGACAGTGGTAATTATGTGTCATGACACTTTAAGAGTTCAAGTAAATTGTTACCATCTCGTCTTGCATCTACCTTGCTGTGTTTGGCTAGTTTTGCAGCCACCTTGTGTCTTGCTCGTGTTTTCTTAGCTCTTTGTGGTATTTCTTTCCCTTTATTTCTTGTTTCTAGACATAAACTCATACTTGCGCTTACATCCCATCTCAGTGGCCCTTCAGTGTCTGAGACCTACGTTTTGACAGGTATGAACATCAAACAAATGAACCGTGGTCCAGCAACAATCACAGGTCTCGGTTGAACATTTCATGATGAACAGACCAACAGAAATGGATATATAATAGAAACAATTTGGAATATGATATTGTTAGATTAGCGTACATTAAAGATAACAGCGTTATTTTCCCTCTCCTGTAACGTGCAAATGAATCTCAGATTGAAGATGTTGTGTTGGCTGCACTGCACCAGCTGTGCTGCAGATTACCCTCAGTGTTTACAAATAAGAAGCAGAGAGAAGGACATACGGCACCCTCCCAGCACCCGAGACTCAGACACTGTCTCCCCGTGACGGATGAGTCCAACATCTGCTCCACTCAGCCGCAGACAGCAAATAATGATTATGTTAGATGAAGGGCACTTATTCATCCAGTTACAGTGCTACATTGGAAACCTATCTGCTCTCATATCCCACACACATGCATACACGTCCATATGGATACAGAAGGAAGGTGGGCTGTGAATGGTGCTCACATGGGGGATCAGTTATCTGTCCTATCAGTTTCCCCAACAGACCTCGATAGAGCAATTCCACTATGTCGTCACCAGAGGTGGGTGTAACTAGTTACAGTCACTCGTACATATACTCAAGTAAAATACTGCTGGATTTGAACTCTCACCAGTATTTTCAACTCATAATAAGAAACACAGATTTTATGCTTTAACAGAACTCAAAAATGTGACAGTGTTGTAAGTAAATACATTATATTTTGCTAAAAAAACACGACTGCCTGAACATGAGTGTGGTGCCAAGGACGTGTTGCTAAACATGTGACAGAGAAGGCAATAATGTTTTACAAGTGGTACTTGCACTCTCAAGTGCAAGATTTGTGTACTTCTTGTGCAAACATTAGGGATCACTCTTCATTAATTTGCTGGTCAAAAAGACAATTAAGTACAAGTTATTCCTTTTTTCAGATTCAGGAATTAAGCAGAGACATATATTTAACAGAAAATTACACTTAAGACTAAACATCTAATTATAACATAATTTTTTCAGTAATTAATCTGTCTGCATTTTGCCTTTAAGATAGCTTCCATTCTTGCTTTCAGTTTTTCAGAGAAATCTGCAGGGATATTTTTTCCACACCTCCAAAGTTCAGTCTTAGAAGCTGTTTCATTTTCTGCTTCTCCTGATCCAAGACATTGCAAACACTTCCAGTGATGTTGAGGTCTGGACTCTGGGGTGGCCAGTCCATTATTTTGAAAACACCAGCAGCTTTTTTGTTTGATTTGCAAGGTTTCTTCTTTTTAGTCCTTTTCCTTTTCTCTGTAAAAGCTTCTTGACAGCTACACATCCTTTCAGACACACAGTGTTGAGTCATGGACAGTGGAAGGATGGACAGAAACACCTGCGGATTTTTCAGATCTGAAACAAGAGCAGAGCTTGATTTCTCTCAAAAATCAAAGTTTTAAGTGCTGTTTATCTGACGGTGACAGTTTTGGTGGTCTATCAGGTCTTGTACAGTTGATATAATATGGACAAAAGTACTGGGACACCTACATATTATACCCACAGGAGCTATTAAGACATCCCATTCTAATTTCATAGGCATTAGTATGGAGTTGGTCTCCCCTTTGCAGCTATAACAGCTTCCCCTTTTCTGGACTTCACTCTTCTACAGGATTTTGTAGTGTGTCTCTAGGAATTTTTGCCCATTCATCCAGAAAAGCATTTTTGAGGTCAGAAACTGATGTTGGGTGAGAGGGCCTGACTCACAATCTCTGTTCTAGTTCATTCCAAAGGTGTTCGATGGGGTTGAGGTCAGGGCTCTGTGCAGGTCAGTCAAGTTCTTTCACATTAAACTCACCCAGCCATGCCTTTATGGACCTTGCTTTTTGCACTGGGGCTCAGTCATGCTGGAACAGAAAAGGACTTTCCACAAACTGTTTCCACAAATTTGGAAGCATAGAATTGTCCAAAATGTTTTGGTCTGCTGAAGCTTTAAGATTTTTCTTCACTAGATCTAAGGGGCCTAGCCCAACCCCTGAAAAACAACCCCATTGAATCATCCCTCCTCCACTAAACATTACAATGGGCACTACGCAGTCAGGCAGGTAACGCTCTCCTAGCATTCACCAAACCCAGACTCGTCCATCAGACTGCCAGATAGAGAAGCGTAATTCATCACTCCACGGAATACATTTCCACTGCTCCAGAGTAGAAATACAGTGAGTAGAAATACAAGTTGGATGTTTATAGTAAATTGGATGATGTAGATAATGATTTCAAGAATGTGAAGTGACTTCTAGTGTGGATCTTCAGAAACCATATTTATTCTATTAGTCCATTTGGCTTTCACATCACTAGTGTGTCTCACACAGCGACCCGAGTATCATCCATGCATTATATCAAAACCCAGGAGTGCTAGCAAAGGCGACAGATTCAATTCTGCTGAGCCACAGGACATAATAGGCATTCCTCTCATTCCTATCAGAGCTGAATGGGGCCGGGTTCTCCGGCAGCGACAGCCGAGAGGCGACAAGGCTTCATAACGCATGTCTCCCAAGCAAAATGCTTTACGACTGACAACGTGAAGGACAATGCGTGACATTTAGACAGAGACAGTTCCCCCGATTGTATTCATGAGTTTCAGGAAAAAAACAAAGAGGAGGAAATGAATGTCGAGGATAGTGGCATGCGATAAAAAAAAGAGCATCGGAGAAGAGATTTTGAACACCAGAAGAAATTCAACCTGATTCACTTTTGTGCGGTTGAAGCAATTACTCACTTTCATCTGCATAATTCTTAATAAAATCATACACAGTATCAGTCAAAAATGTCGGCACACCTACTAATGAAATGTTTTAAAGAACAATACTATTTTTCAGCATTAAATCACTACTAATTACTAAGAATAGTAATGAGAAAACCTAAACACATACTAGTTGTGCAGTATGCAAAAGGTTTAATGGGCAATTCTACTGATTTTTCAAAATGTCTAAATAATTAAATTATTAAGACATTTCATTTAAGACACATAAACAAAGGCATTTAGAGTGGTTTGGTATGAAATGCTCCATTCTAGAGAAACTTGTTAAGTCAAAATTGCTCACAGTGGTGGTCATGGGAACCAGACGTCTGAAAAGGTTTAATGTCTCTAAAGGCTCCATCACAGAAAGATATTAAACAAAACAGTTATGAGTAGATTACTTGGTATCAGACCCATTATTTTATGATAATTTAGAGACACGGTTTTGGCCTAAACTATATATTTTTTAAAATCCATTCATGGCAGACAGGTACATGCAGGCAATTGTAAGGCAAAATAGGCCTCAAAGAAAACTACTTTTTAACATTAGTAACATTATATATAAACACTCAGAAGACACTGGTGGCTTTGGATGTACTTTAAATGCCTATATTTGTGTTATAGACATGACAACCCCTGGTTCCAGTAAGTTTCTCAAAAGTGAACCATTTTACATCAAACCACTTTAAATCTCTACAGCAAAATCATTCCCTTTAAGCAATTCCAAGCTATCTTCTACTTTAAATTCTTAAAAGCAGCCTTGCTTTGTCTTAATGCAACTTTACACATTCTCTTAAGCAGTTTTGTGACGAGCCACCTGAGAAGCTCTTCCAGTAGGACTTAAGAGGCTCCCAGAGGTTGGTTACAGAGAACTACTTGTTGTGTGTCTTTTTGAAAATGTCTTTTGAACATTACACACCAACTTTTCACTGACACTGTACGTAATGTTGTTTAGTTCACTCATAAAGCAAAACCATGAGTTTTATCTCATTTTAATTTTAAATTGCCTTTACCTGTCAAGCGTTAAAATCTATTCAATTTAGCCTGAATTTAGCTGGAACAGGTGCAGATAATCTTACTTTGGTACACCTGTGCAATTATACACCATAATTCATTGAAAGCCAGGACTGATTGACATGGACCATTCTACTGAATTAGTTCAAACTGTATTCTCACAATAAAACTGTTTAAAAAAGAAATGAAGTGTTCAAACTTTACATATTTACAAGGATTGTGTTATGATCTGCTTAAAAGCATGTCATTAATTGAGACAGTAATAAGCTTAATAAATACAAAATCATTATTTTATAGGGTGCTTTCTGACACAAGGTGCCTGAGGAGGTGTCTGACAAACCCAAACTGACCACTAATTTTTTTAAATGCTGCTTTTTACAAAGTTCTTTTTGGTTTCTTTTAAAGCGAAGTTAAACAATTCAGATTTATCATGGTTTTAGTCTGTAGGTGGAGCCTTATTTTAGCCATGCCCCGGTATTTTAGAGTAAATTTGTCCCAAAGTGTGAAAATCAGTGTGCAACATCAAGAACTGTCACTCTCGGAACATTAATTTTCTACAATTGAAGTGAACGTTTTGTGTTCTGTTTAAAAATATTATGATTGTATGTGTGCACAACTGTTCAAAGGTGTGTTTAATAGTCATGTACTGGCTAACTGGCTAACATTTCTGAGTTCTGCTCAAATGTAGCTAAAATTGTCACTACCGAAACAGTCACAACTGAAACATTTGGTAAAGTTTTGTTAGTGTTGTGATTGTTTTGTTAGTGACAAAATAGAATGTTCAATCATTTATTTTAATAAAATAAACATAGTCAAGTTAAAGGGTCTAAGGTATAGGGATTTTTAGTCTAAAGTCCAAATGAAAAAACGTTAGAAATGTGTCTGACTTTGAGCCACTTCTGCAGAATGATCCATTAAAAATGCTCTCTTTGGAATGTGGTGATAGCTCAGAGAGCAGGCAGCGATTATGTACCTTGGGCTGGATGAGACCTTGCAGCACGTTGATGCACTGCATGATGACGAAGGCCTCCAGCATGTCCATCTTGAAGTCCAGAGACTGGACACTGAAGCGGAAGAGATCAGGAAAAGAGCTGGAGAACAGCTCACGCAGCATCTCAGCCTCCTGTGCAGAACGCTTCATCAGCCAACCCTACACACAAACATACATGTATATATACGTTTTTATAGGTTGTTTGATATGTGAGGTTGTACACGTCCCATATGTATTATATATACTACTGTTCAAAAGTTTGGAAATCACAGTTCAGAAGTTTGGAATCATTGTTTTTAAGAAAAAGTTTGTTGTCTAACATCTGAAAGGACTAAAGGATTTTTGTCTAAAGACCAAGTGAGTTGAAAGTCTGAAATGTCAACACATATGTCACTTCCATTTGACTTTTGTTTAGTTTTCCCCTGTGGTCAACAAGCTCAGCTTGGACACTCATCAGCTCAGAGTAAGAGAAGGCTCTTGGTTTGGGGAACTCCAGCCCTGTGTGTTCTCCATCTCTCGTTTCATTATTAATTCTCTCATCTGCTAGTCAACAAGAGTCATTTACACTCCTAATTGTATGCAGATCATGAAAACACCTTCTGTTTACACTTGCGTTACAAGTGGTGAAGGTCTGTCTCTGACCACCTCCGAATGTGGGTTGTGTGATGCGATCACAATCCAATCACAGTGCATCCTGGGGGTGTTTACACCCGGCCTTTAATATGTTTAAGTGAAACCTGAACGTGATCTGATCACCGGATGCTAATGCTAGGTGTAAATAGGCCCAAAAATGGAAACTCTTCTTCTGAGTGTTGCATACGTGTGATACTGACGTACACATGCCTACACAGAGAGATGTGGAGATGTGGCAGCAGATGTCTGTGTGAACGCTGAAACACACTAAGCTGGAGATCGTTCTCTCTCTGACACGTGCTTAACACTGCAGCTGCATTTCAAAGACATTCACTTTACACACACAGTGTTTGTGCCCTATGCCAATTGTTCTCTCTCTCTCTCTCTCTCTCTCTTACCCAACTGTTTGAACACTGGTGCACAGCTAGACTTTGAAGTCTCGTCTTCAAAAATGCCTTAAGGGGTTTCAGGCTTCATTAATTTGGAGAAAAGAAAGAGCGTCACCCTCCTTATCTCTCTCTCTCTCTCTCTGTCTCTCTTTAACTGTCTCTCCCTTTCCCTATCTCTCTCTCTCACACAGATACATTAGTCTCCTACCACCAGGCTGCCGGTTGCACTGTACTTTCATGTAAATGACAGTGGAGTAGGGGAAGCTTTAGCTCCTACTGTGTCACACTGAGTCCATATAGCATCTTTGCAGAGAGAGAGAGAGAGAGAGAGAGAGAGAGAGAGAGAGAGAGACATAGAACACTGTGCAGTGATGGGGGCCTCAGCACCTTAAAAAACCTGTGGGTTTGAAGGTGGATCTGCACTTTCTTTCACCTTAATGTGATGCTCTAAAGCCTGATGACTCTCCTAAGGTTCCTGAAATGATGAGTTTACACACTGATCAGCTACAATCAATGTCTATTTTATCAGCTCCACTTAACATATAGGAGCACTTTGTACTTCCACAGTTACAGACTGTAGTCCATCTGTTTCTCTGCATACCCTTTCACCCTGTTCTTCAATGGTCAGGACCCCCACAGGACCACCACAGAGCAGGTATTATTCGGCTGGTGGATCATTCTCAGCACTGCAGTGACGCTGACGTGGTGGTGGTGTGTTAATGTTTGTTGCGCTGGTATGAGTAGATCAGACACAGGAGTGCTACTGGACTTTTTAAACACCTCAGTGTCACTGTGAATAGTCCACCAACCAAAAACGTCTAGCCAACAATGTCTGGAGATCTAATTTCCTGCAGAGTTTAGTTCCAACCTGCATCTAACATTCTGCCACTCCCTTCCCTCAAACTAATGCATCTCATCCAGCCAATCAATGAGTCTGAAGAAGTTAATTATCTGAAACAGGTGTGGCAGTTTGGAGTTGGAACTAGATTCAACATGAAAGTAGATCCGACCCTGGTCTGGGGCTCTCTGAGGACCAGTTTGAGAACCAGTGCCGTAGACCACTGGTCACCAGCAGTGGTGACAAGTGATCTACTGCACTGGTTCTCAAACTGGTCCTCAGGGATCCCCAGACTGTCTGTATTTTTGCTCCAACCTAATATGCAACACAAATAGACAGAGTAAGAACAGACTGTCTGGATGTCCCTGAGGACCGGTTTGAGAACCACTGCTCTGCAATGAACATTTGGCATTTTTCTGCAAATATTCTGCAACTAGTAGCTTTATTTTTCCCAGCGTTGGTTCATTTAGTAAATAAACAGTGATTTTGCATTATAAAGTGACAGAAGAAAGGATGTAAAAGGATGTGTCCACTTATTTTCACTAAGAAAAATCAACAAAATGTCATTTGAGCAGGAGCACCTGAACTTTATATAGCTGTGTGTATATAAAAAACCTGTAAAAAAAAAAAATGAGACTTAAAATTTTGTGATTGTTGAACAAATAAGTTAACAAAAGTAAAACACAAATTATTGTTCTGGTAACTTTTTCCACTTAGTGCTGTGACGGCAGAACAACTGAACAAACTGTAATTACTCAGAAATGAACAGGATAAAGTTCGGCAAACAAGATGGGCTGAGAAATGCTTTACAGACTGGCTGGATCAAAATAGCATTCAGGTTAATCATGCAAACACTGAAAAAGCTGAGCTGAACCTGATATTGTGACAGCTTTATGGCTCTAACTGTAACAGCCCGTAAAGTGGTCAGCAAGTAATCCTGCCCCTCTCACCTCCAGAATTGGACTCCAGTTAAGCACAGAAGAGCTCATAAAGACCATGCCATTGCGGGAAACAGTAGCTGGAGAAGCATTGTCAATGTTGTGTGGCTCAAAGACGATCTTGCAGTTGGGAGCCATGGGAATGCGATCACCGTTGGCCAGCGTCAGCGTGCGGTTATCGTCCAGTACCGAATTCAGGTTCTCTATCCATATGGCATCGACTGGTCCATCCAGAACAATCCAAATGTGCTCACCTGTGATGAATATTAAGGTAAAGAAAGAGTTCATTTAGGAATAAGGAACTAACCACCACCACCCAAAAACCCAGCCAAAAGCAGAAACTGACCACTATAGGACTAGCGAATGAGTAACACAAACTGTGCACCAACAGAAGAGCTACAGTCTATAACTATACACCAGCAAGGTGGAGCTACAGGGTAGGGGTTTCAAATAAAGTGGTCAGCGAGTATATTTCAAAGCTCTAACTATAAAACTGGACAGTACAGAGGATGAAAAAAGGGAATGTATAGCATTTGAAATGCAAAAGCACTACAATAGAAAACGAGAGACAAATTTACATCAAAGTTTGGTTAATATAGCACCCAGTTTGCTCTGTGGTTAAGACTGTATATTTATCCTGCAAAGCCTCATAATTTTAACTCGCATCTTTTTCTTATTCCCCCCAGCTGTACAAGCTCTCTATGGTGCATGTGTGTGATGCAAGCATGTGCACTGATGTAAGCATAGTCTCTGGGCACAGCTCAATATATTTCTGTGCAAGCTCCTCCTTTCCAAATGTCTGATTCTGTTTGAAGCTCCATATATCCTTCTCCATTTTCAGGCTGGAGGGAAGGACACATCATAACACACAGCTTCTGTGTTTTGGAGGTTTCAGAACAACTTTGGGAACCATTAGCAGTCTTATGTAGGCTAACTGTTTGCCAAGCAAGGCCTCAGGGTTTGCAGTGAAACAAACTGAAATATTTTGTGCTCCAGAGGCAGATTTGCATTTTTATTGCAACGTCTAATAATTAAAAGATGAGCTGAATGTGCTACTGACACTATTTACTGCTTTTAACAAGAACACAAAAGAAGCGTTGAGGCTGCTTTTAGCATTTATGCTCGAAACTCCATCTTATGCATTGTACAGTACTGTGCAAAAATTACCTGAGAAAATATATTTATGAAGCCGAACAGACTGTTTATTCAAAAAAACACAAATATTAAAATGAATAAAAGTAACATTAATACAGTAAGTAGCGATTTAATGTGATTTAATTTTAACCTTTTCCAAACTTTTCCAAAAGGAAGAACAGTATTAAGTATAGCCACCGTCTAATTGGCTCAATCAATCCTTCATTAAAGTAAATACGGTTCAATAAACTTATGTGATGGTTGTTGGCATCAGGAGAAAGGCCTAGGACCAAACTCGTGTCCTTCTAACTAGTTCACAACATTTCAACTATTTTATTTAAAAACAAGAAATTATAGTTTCTTTTTACAGCATTTATACTAATACCAATTTATTATTTATTACATTGTAAACATTTTTATATTTTTAAAGAGCATTTGTCATACTTGCAGCAGCTCAAAGTGCTTTACAATAACATAATAAGTTAAAAATGCAACGGGAGACATACATGATAAACAAGAGTAAAAAATGGAATGCAGTTAATGCAATAAACAGGATGAAAAATGGAAACATAAATGAGTTGCAAGAGAATTTTAAATTAAAGCTACAATAAAAGTGTGTAGCCAGCAGCTTAGGTGTGAAAGATACGTTCTACAGTTTAGAAGGATAATAACACAATGAGGCTTCTCCACTTTTCTGTAACTTAGAAGTATTATTATTATTAGTAGTAGTAGTAGTATTTAATTAATTTATTTTTGTTAATGAGTAGAGTACTTTATTTTGTTCTATGAAGACATTAAAACATTGAAGCAAAGTAAGATATCTTCTGCAGATACACACACAAACACGCTGTGCACCTTTTTTGGCTCTAAGGGTCTTTCTCCAGAGTGTAGAGAAAATGCCATCGGTCCAGTCATTGGTCGCCACATCGAGTCTGCCAAACATCTGAGGTGCAGTAATGGCTTTGGGATTCATTCTCATCTCTCTGTGAGGCTGACCACAGTCTGCACACACACACACACACACACACACAGTATGTATGCATATATGATGTGGAATGTGATGTGGAATATGGAATAAGAAATATGGATTGTGTATTGTAATGGTACACTGCCTGTTTCTCACCAGTCATGGCCTTCATCAGCGTGTGGATGCAGGTGCTCTTGCCTGCTCCGCTGGGTCCCAGTGCCATCATCCCGTGGCGCACTCTCTGAGTCTCATACAGCTGGATTACCTTCAGCCTCCAAGGAGGATGATTTATGAGACCAGCTTCTGTGACCTATGTCATGAAAAGTGCACACACATACACATACACACACACACACAGAGTGTATTTCTGTCTTTGTGAGGTGTTTCCATGTTCTTTTGTATGTATGTATCTACATTCTGCTGTGCTAGATCTACCCAAACTCTAACTTTAACTTCAGAAACCAAAGGTAATCAGGCAGACGTCCCCACAGCAATACCGGAGTGGGTTATCAGGAGAGTTGCCAGAAGTGGGCCAGTTACTGTGAGCTAATACAGTACTGTGCAAAAGTCAGAGATTAATCTTCAATCATTTATTTTCCAGTCAAAACTGCCATTAAGAACAGGTTGCTCATCAGAAGACATTTATTTAATGGAAAATTACACAGAAGCCTCAACAGCTAAATATAATGGTAGGTTTTTCAGTCCAGCTCTGGCCATGCCCCACTCTGTTGCGTATTTTCATGTTTTCCATCATTCTGAGGACATTTGGCCTCCACAAAAAGCTAAATATATCCCCCTCCCTGGCCTTCCCTCCCAAACACCCCAATGCAACAGATTAGATGCTTAACCAGTTTTCATAATTAGTTGTAACGGCTGATGCACTGGTATGCACTGTACACATTTGTATGCAGCTGCTTGCGCAGGCCTTTCACAGATCAGCAGTAATGCTACATGGGTACATCACTTTGACTACAGCAGGAAAATTGGAGGAAATGATGGAAAGATGATTTCAAAACCTCTAATGAACGATAAGTGTGCAACTCAGAGCAAAGAAAGATTTGCTTTCTTCATACCACTCCACACTGCTCCACAATTCAGGACAATCACACGTCAGTTATTTTCCATCACCAACAGACAAATATGACCTGCAGTCTTCTGCAAAAGTTTGCGCGCTTCTGGCCAAACTGCATGTTCTTTTGATCTCTAAGTGAAAATAAGTTTTGACATCCTCTACAGAGAACACACTTCTGCACATTTTAATACACAATTACAGTTTATCTGCTGAATTTAGCAGATTGGGAAAAACATGTGGCCTGTGCAATTTTATATATTTTTCACTCAGCAAATAAACAAAAAACTGTGCACTACAATTTGCAGGAAAATTACATACTTAAGTGTGTTCTCTGTAGAGGCTGTGTTAACTTATTTTTACTTAGAAAATCAGCAAAACGTAATTTTTTTTGTAATTTGACCAGGGTATTCAAACTTTTGCATATGGCTGTATTTGCATAGCACTACCATCAAAGATGGCATAAACATTTAAAAGACATCGCCGTTGCATTCCAGGTTAATCCCTCACCTGTTTGTCTATGGCTGCCTCCAGTTGAGGATAACCTGCCTTGTCCAGCTGAATTCCGGGGAAGAGATCCTCAATCAAGCTCAAGAACAGCGGCTCATCCTCATCAATCTTACGGCACAGACACACACACAGAACAACGCAGATAAGGCCGCATAATGAAGCTGATCCACATGGCTTACACTCACGGCACATGGCTGTGATGGATGGACCAGAGAGAGATACTAGTGGCACATCCTCAAAAGTTCAGAGTTCAAAAACAGTCAACTGTGAAATCAGCTTGAAATAAATGCTTCATGCAAAAAATGCTAATGCTGCAAATAACGAATACAAACTAGTGGGGAACAGTTAGCATCACAAAAGTCTCCTTGGAAAACGTCACTAATTTTATAGTTTGGCACCATGGCAGAAGGCAAGTAGTTACTTTCACTCATTTCCATGTAGTGCAATGCTGACAATATTTATTGCTATCGTTAAAAATCACATCACAGTCACAATATGCTTAGAAATTACGTCTGAACTGCATGTTTGAAGACAACACCATTAGTTCTGTTTAACTTGATCTAGTGCAGCACAGTGTGTGAAACTGAATGTGTTGAATTCAAGTGATTAGATACACAGCTTTTGTTAGTATTTTTTAAATGCAGCACTACTTTGTTATAAGATTCCAGTGAGCTTCGCAGTTTAAGAACTTCGAAGTTCTTAAAAACTTCCTGAAGTATCAGAATATTACATTTGTCATATGGTCCCACCTTTTGTTCCACGTACATGTAAGATGTTGATGAATCTGCTTCTTCTTCAGTTCCCTTTTAGCCATGCATGTTGAGTTCCTAATTCCTTTGTCGTGATTAGTTTTATTCTCTTCTCCTGCACTTCTTTAGTTCTTCTCACACCTCTCACTTTCAAGCTTTAGCATCTTTAGCTTTTTATTTTAAACCAAACGGATCCAAAAACAAATGTTTTTGGAAGTTTGTGGCTAACAAACTTCTACTTGAGCTATTATTCATTCAAGTAACAATACTTTACTTGAGAATGGTTTAAGCTACTCTACTCACATCCGCATGTTACAATTAAAACGGCTCCCCACTAATTACCTTTCGTAATAAGCATTGTTAGCATTTTGGTTGTTGTATGTAAATTTTTTTGTAGGGAAACTTCTCGACTTTACTGACCAACTTGTCAAGATTTTTTTACAATGGTGGTGGTAAAAACCTGAGGTTGTGATGATGACAATACAAATACAGCCATTTTATGCACCATCCAAAACAACCATTGAAGCTACACATCTTCTTTGTGAGTTTTAATATGTAAAATAGAGGTAAATCTAAAAAAATAAGTTTGCTTTAGGGACTATTTTGCCTTTCTCTGTCATGAAGAGATCATTGAAAAAATATGTTTTAGGCTATAACCTTACCTCAAAATTACATCGTAAAAGAATAAAGTGGCTCATTTCAATAATGATTTAGCTATGCAGAGACTGAACTGAAATTGAAAATTTCAGTCGAATGCTCCTTTGCAGTAAACTGAAGTAGAGACGTGCTTACAAGTTTGGACAGGTTCATATCCCGCAGCACCCTCATGACGATGGTGGACTCTGTGTCGTTTGGATTGGCTCGTTTGGCAGCACCCAGTGTGCGCAGGACTGACAGAATATTCCTCAGGCCAAAGTCATAGTGAACCTGAGAGATTACATAGAATGCACACAGCAGAGCAGCTGTAATGGTTATACAGGGGCAAAAGAAACAGACTGTACTGAGATACTGAACTATACCCACCATACTCTTTATTAGAAATCCCTACCATGCTGTGAATGCACAGTTTGTGCTAGCCAGCCTCTACCTTTGATCAATGGTGAGTTTCTGACCACAGAGCTGCTCTTGAAAATACAAGGCACTTCTAATGAAGTGGATGCTTTTAAAGCTGAGAAGGGAGAGACTGCATCAGACTTGCAGCAGTTGGTGAATAAAATGTTGTGCAGTTTATGACTTTTCACCTGCACCTGATTCAGCTCTTGGAAAGCTGAGATGAATCAGGCAGGCTGAGTTCCTCCAGAGTCAACACAGAAGGAAAGAGCAGTGGAATAAAACTCACCAAAATAAAATGCAACCTGAGATTACTTAAAAACGGGTTGAGGGCTACAGGTCACAGCAGGGTGTCATTACAGATGAAAGCAGGGCTGTCCTCACCTGTTTGGAGAGCTGCTCCTCACACAGTTTGTAAAGGGTGAAGAACTTCCTGGCCAGTTCGATGTTGTCGATGAAACCACAGCTGGCTAGTTTCACACGGATGATAATCTGCCGGTCAGGAACCATCATGGCCACGGAGCGGAAGTTGATCTTCAGGTTCTCTGGAAGTTCCTGACGGCCCGCATAACCAGGGTTCTAAATAGACCAACGGATCACAATGAAAGTGTATATATATAAATATGTATATATATATATATACATATCTATATATATATATATATATATATTTATATATATATATATATATACACATATAATGTGTGTCAGAGAACATCATTTTCCAGTCAAAACAGCCATTAAGAACAAGTTATTTTCCAGTGTCAAGGAAAAAAAAAGTATCAAGCAAACATTTAATATAAAACCTCCAACACTAAGCATAATATCGAATCTATTAGTGTTCAATTTGTCCACTATTTGTCCACTGTTAATTTGTCCTCTATGCTGCTACTTTAACTCTTTCATTCCTCCATTTTTAAAACCAACCAGTTACAGCTGTGTCCTCCCAATAAAAGCTGCTAAAATAAAAGCTGACTATTATGTTCCCTTTCAAAGAAACACTAACATTCGTACAGCAACTACACCAAACACACCTTAGCTGCCTTACAAAGTTTTTCTGCTGATGTTCATCTAAAAGTGAGTAAAGGAGATATTTCTGAGTAGATTAGATATAAGATAACCATTTGCATAAGGAAGCAGAAAGTCATTCAAGGAAAATAAGTGAAGACATAGCAGTTTGCAAAATTGAAGTTCAAAAACTGATTAAAAGATACAGAAAAATGGGACTTCTAACAACCATACAAGGCCTGATACACCAAAAAAAAACAGCACTTAAAGCTTTCATGTTTGACAGATTTGATTCAAAATCAAGCTCCACTCTAGCTTTAGATCTGAAAAAATCAAATGTTTCTGTCCATCTTTCCAATGTGAGAAGACAACTCAACACTATGTGTCTGAAAGAATGTGTAGCTTTCAAGAATATAATTTAAAAACACTAGAACTACTAGAGCATTAGAACACTGAAACTGGATTTCTCAGTTGTGAAGTAAAGTTTTCTGGACTGATGAGACTAAATTGGTAAATGGATTACTTGAATTTTTAAGAATTTCTAAGACTGAATTTTGTAGGTGTGGAAAAATATCCCTGCAGATTTCTTTGAAAACCTCAAAAAAGAAAGGTGTAACAAAAGGGTGGGCACATAAAATATTAATACATTTCATATTATATTTAGTTGCTTAAATGTTTAGGCTTCTGTGTAATTTTCTGTTAAATATAGGTTGCTTTTTGTTCCTGATGCTGAATAACTTGTACTTAATGACCATTTTTTCCTGGAAATTAAATAAATTAAAGGGTGGTCTCTGATTTTTGAACAATATAGTACTGAGAAAAAAGTAGTACTACTATGAAATGACTGCTTTTAATGAAAAACAATCCTCTCAGAATTACACCAAGATGAGATGTGCTAATAGTTTGCACAGCACAGCACTTTGATTACTTTGCTTTAAGCAAGGTAGTGCGGCACCCTTGGCTTGGCGTGCGGCTAGAGAATAGAGCCCACCCGCAGTGATGTAATTCTCACCGCCCGTGTTCTCCGTGAGGGAGTGAACGCTCCACCTCACACGCCCAGCGGGGAATAAAAACACTCATTTATAAGTAATGAAACGCAGCAGGGGAGCGACACTTTGGAAAGAAGGAAAGCAGAATCAGTGATGGCACACAGATATGCCTATTATATGAAATGGCTCTTTTACATGGTAGCATTCAGAGAGAAAAGGCTGTTTCCATGTGGATGGAAGAAAGTTGATGAGAAAGAAAGGAGGTGAATGGGGCTGAATGAGGGGCTGACCATGGTAAGGAAGATGCCAAACTCAGGATTCATCTCCACAGAGTCTCCATCGGTGAAGATGAAGGATTTCCTGCGCTCTTTCTTGCAGGTAAGGACTATGGCGATCTGCTGGGCAGCCACGGACAGCACAGGGAGATCAATGCGGTTGAACTCATCAAAGCATCCCCAGGAGCCGGACTGAGCGAGGCCTTTGGAACCAAACACGTGAGACATACATTACCCCTTCAAGGCTTTTTTACCCCTTAACAGTAGAGGTGGGCAAAAAGGTAAAAATATAATATCACAATACTTCAAGAAGTTCTCATGATGCACAATATGTCACAGATGACATCTGATAAGTTGGAACACACAACTAGTACCACTTTTAAGAAATACAATCAGAAACTATGAATATAATGATTTGTATTCAACATTTCACATACTGTGCTACACTATTTCCAATTAAACAGGGCTAATTATGCTCTCTTTTTTTATCAAAAATGCAGTTTGGAAGTGAATTTTAAGTACCGATGATGTCCACAAAATGCTGAGAAATGCATACTGTGACACACTGTGACATAATTTATTACAATAATGATAAATGTAATATTGCCCAGCTCTGCTCTATGGCCTGTGTGTGGGTTCACAATTCATAAAAAGGTGAAAACGCAGTCATTCAGAGTGGTTTGACTTGAAAAATTCCATTCTAGAGAAAGTCAAACTTGTTCACAGTGGTGGTAACAGGAACCAGATGTCTGAAGAATTTACTGCCTCTAAAAGTTACGTTACAGGAAGTTGTTACACAAAATGGCTAAAAATACAATGTCTGATGCATGACACATCATTTTACAACAGTTTTGAGAGGAACTGTACAAGCAGGCAAAATAGTACCTGTAGAAAACATTATTTCACCATTGGACAGCAAAAAAATTACCTGTAATTGCGTTGTTGACATTGTTACCCCTGGTTCCTCCCACCACCACAGTAAAGAAGAAGTAAATAAAATCCAAAATTCTCTGCAGTGAACCACTTAGTGACTTTGTTCACATTTCACTGATTGAATCATTCAGATATTTTGAATAATTCCCCTTTAGGAAGCCCTTTAAGACCTGAAGTGGGTGTGTCAAAGCTGGAAAACACTGAAAAAACACTACAATTTGCAAGTAAAATACACTGATATGGGCAATTCACTCCCCCTGAAAAGACATGCATATAAATCGATTCTTGCCTTTAAATATTCTCCCCAGGCCTCTGAAATCCATCTGGTCGGAGCAGTTGAAAACCACCACATACTTTCCAAGACAGCGGCCCATGTCTTTCGTGGTTTCTGTCTTTCCTGTTCCAGCTGGTCCAGCCGGGGCTCCCCCCATACTCATCCCTAATGCCTGGGCCAAAGTAATGTAGCACCTGGGCCAGAATGAAAACATCAGTATTGTCATAAGTTCTGACAAAGCACATAAACAGATAGGACAATACCGCTGTAGCAATTGTCTCCTAGCACCACAACTCCTGCTAACATTATATCCTTGATCCATCTGGGGAAAAGATACCATACTCCCATGCTGCGTTAACAGTATGATGGTAGACGGACAACGGCAAGCAGGATATTCAATATTTTTTAACAGAAAATTCTTCCACCAGTGGTAACAGCAGTGTACTGTGATGATTTATGTCTTTCCAAGTTTTTGAAAAACAGGCGCAGAACGCTGTTATTTGAAGTCCGGTGCAGATGTACTCGTTCATACATACACTACAAAAAAAAGGTTTTGTCAGATATAATTATCTTAAATCTAATTGATATTGTAATGAGGTGGCTTGCCAGAGGTGGGATTTGAACCGAGGGAGCCGGGGTGGTGTTTCACAAGCCAACCAGCTGAGCCACCACAGGGTGATTGGAAGGTATTTTTGAAATAATATATTAAATGGCAGATACCGGGGCTCGAACCTACACCACCGCGTTGATAAACTGGTGCTCTACCACTGCACTATAGAGGCCAAAGGAAAGGCCCGAAAACGGGTGGAAAACAAAAGGCAGTATGAAAACCCACCTGTCTAAGGCTTAGGCGGGAACAGAACAAAGGACGCCAGGGGAAAGACTGGCTCTCTCAAACACTGAGGAAATGCTAACTGAAAAACTACTTTCACAACAGAAGGAAAACGAAAAGGAGAAAGGGACAAACTTGTCCCTTCTCTAGCTTTACGTTTATTTCTTTCTCTTTTTTTTTTTTTTTTTTTTTTTAAA
>JAILXH010144852.1:6445-18247 GCA_023558415.1 Piaractus mesopotamicus
TGCAGGGATTGTAGCAGAATATAATTAAGAGAGGAGAACTGACGGCTGGAATCCAGCATAGTTTGCTGATTTCCCTGTTGCAACACATCAACTCAGCCATCAAGGACCAGAGTCGCCCATCACCGATATAAAGACTCAGTCAGCAGTGTCCGTGATTCAATGGCTCTGAAACCCTATGAAAGTATGGCATGGGACAGAAAGTAATATGGCATGGAATGTTCCAGAATGCAGTCAGAATACATATACAGAAATTACAAATCGGTTTTCAGTCCATGTTACACATTGAGAGGCAGTATTCAGAATACATTCACTTTAACATTTTTAACAATATGCTTTTAAAATATTTGCTACTATGTAGATGTACGTTTAAAATACTTTCTACTATGTAGAAACTATTTTAAAATCAGAGCAAATATGCTTGTTAGACAGACTCAGCAGCTTTACTGAAGTTCCTGCTAAAGCCTGAGTAGACTGATGAATAAAGGTGACAAAGCAGTTGTTTGTCCCAGCATTATTGAGCTCTTTTTTGGGGTGACTGAACTGAACAGTCTTCTCAGTAGTGGACATGTTCACAAGTGATAAGCTCAGCATTGGTATTGTACTGTACTGTGAATACAATTCACGGCACAATGTTACATACATGTCACTAACTGAAAATAGCATTGCTACCCTATATGTATTGTCTATTTTTGAGATTCTGCTATTGAGAAATAGTGAAATGTTTATAGAAAATATTTATTAATTTAATTCATTTTCTAGTATGGTGAGTTTAGCAAAAGCAGGACAATATGTAAAATTATATTTGATTATTAGATAAGTTTGATTTGATATGCACTGCTCCACTATTGCTAAATATGCTAGATAAATCGGAACACCTTCTAAAGCCATTGTGGTTTATTATGATCATTGATTATCACACTATTAAGAGTTATCATCATGACCAGCGTGTAACAGTTATAATTGTATTTGAACGTGGTGTGGAGATGCTTTGCTGCTTCAAAGCATGGCCGACCTTCCAAAACCGACCGAACTGAATTCTGCTCTCGACCAGAAATTAGTTTATGCAGCAGGACAATGATCCAAAGCACAAGAAACACCCCTGAATGGCTCAAAAGAAATGAAAATAATGTTAAAGTCGTGACCTGAACCCCATTGAGAAGCTGTAGCAGGACCTAGGGAGGACCTAGGCAGTTCATGCTCAAAAGCCTTCCAGTATGGCTAAATTAAAGCAATTCTGTTAAAAAGAGTTTGCCAAAATTCCTCCACAGCAATGAAAAAACTAATTATATGAGGCATTTGGTTACAACTGAAGCTGCTAAAGGAGGTACAACCAGTTATTTAGTTTAGGGGGGTTATTACTTTTTCACATGGGTGATAAAGGTGTTGTCATTTTTTCCTTCTATAAATGAAAATGAAACAATCACTAAAACTTTTTTGTGTTTCATGATGTTCTCCTTGTCTTATATTACAGTTTGTTTGAGGATCTGAAACCATTTAGTGTGAGAAATATGCAAAAGCAGAGGAAGTCAGAAGGGGGCAAATACTTTCCACGGCATTCTAAGTACTAGCATTAGGTTACCAGAACAAAAGGAGAGAAGACCGAATAAAAGGTGACGACTCACAAATTACAATATACATGACTATTTATGTGCGTGAGCTTCTATGCATGAGCTCCCTGGTGCATTTATCAGAAAATGTCCCACTTTTGCTCAGTTTATGAGAAAGGAGAAAGGTGGCAGCTGTTCTCGGGGGATTGTGGGAGCAGCAGTGAACTGAAGCAGGCAGTGCGAACTAATTTAGTTCACTTCCTGAGGGTTTTTTGAGGAAATCAGCTGAAATAGCAGAAGTACACAAGTCCTTCGCTTAAATAAAAGTACAAGTACTCTGGCAAAAAAAAAAAATACTCTTGTAAACACTGAAGTATGATTTACATTTTTTATTCAAGTATCCTAGTAAAAAAGTATTTATTTTAAGTGTTTCTAATTCAATGTTTGAAATAAGGTGCCATAACATTAAGGGTAAACGATGATTTATTTGCATCATTTGCAAAATCATACAAATGACTGATTTTAATATCAGTTTTTAATATCTTCTTTTTGTAGATTATACACCAAGAAGTTTTTTTTTGAACCAAACAGGTCAAATAGTTCTCGTAAGTAAGGCCTCGCATATTGGAGAATACGCGCTAGCACGCTACTATCGCATTCTTTGTAATCTAAAGGCGTTTACACACCGAACGCAATTTATTTGTACAATTTATTCAGTATACAATAAATTCACTTGAGCATGTGTATAACTAACGATATATTGCACACCAAACGTGATTTTTCAGCAGGCGGAAAGGCTTTCTGTTTGATTTTTGCGAACTTCGCCAGCGACAAAGAACTCACTGACCAATCATGGTCGTCTCTGCTGTTCGCAACCAAGACGACGCACAAACTGTGCTCCAGCAAACAGAACTTTTTCACAAGCACTAAAAGGATCAGAATCTCTGAAAGCAGCTCAAACTGGAATGAGAACATCCGAGTTATATAGCCTGTGTGAAAGCATTCAATGTTTCGGCTTCTGAATGAAGCGATGAAGCTCCTCACTCTACTTTCACTTTTCCAGAATGGACAGTAGTCTAAAGTCACCACATGTCTGTTCTGTGAGAAGCAACAGAGAACTTAATCGCACTCAAAGATATTCAGCCTGTTTTGTGCTCTGTCTCAAATTGAGCTGCAGCTCCAAAATCAGCTCAAACTGAGTTACAGAGACCTGAGCTGTGAGTGAAAGAGATGATAAAATATCAGCTCCTGATTGAAGTGGAGAAACTCTTCATTCGCCTTTCGGTTTTCCAAACTGGAAAACATCCTGCACAATGTCACAGTCTGCCTGTGAGGCGTGAACAATTTGCCGAAATTAAAAAAAAAGTCATGTCTAGTGTGTCTAGTTTTGCTGTGAAAAAAATCAAACCCAAAGATCTTGCATTTTCATGTCAGCTCAGTTTGTAATGGCCTTGAGGCTGTGGTCAGACAGTGGAGTGTATTCCGCAAAAAATCTGCGTCTGAAGCGCGAGAAATCCACCTGTGACAAGGCGGATTCCTGTAGAGGATGGTACATGCCAGTGAATTAGTATTTATCTTCCAGCTGCATATTTTTTAAATTGTGAATGTGAGCAACACTATGCTACTGTTCAGCCCTGCGTTGACCTTCCAGTTCACTTTCTTCTTTTTGATTGGTTACCTCATAAAAATTGACACAGCTCTTCCACCGAACTTGAACATTTTTCAACTCAATCTGCAAAGATCTGTGATAAAAAGTATTAAGTGACAGAAATACTGAAGTAAAGTACGACCATGTAAAAATTACAAAGAATTTATAATTTGCTACTTCCCACTCATGGAAATTAGTTTTTCTCACATGACTCATCAAAATGTATTCTGAATACATAACTCCTGTATGATACATTTAGGACAGTGTACTTACGGTGTATTTAGTATTCTGCCATGACTAGTTTTTCCTGCCCAGCTCCGCAAATAGACGGAAGTAGGACAAAAGTTTTGGAACGACTGAAACAGTAGTAGCAGCAATGTTGAAGCCTGAATTTTGTCTGTACTTGGACTCCAGCGTGAAACTAAATAAGCAAACTTCTTACACCAAATGTTTGGACTATGACATTTTCTTAATGAACATATCCACCAATTTAAGGCAGAAGACAAGAAACGCACAGCTCTAAAATGCATGTGAGCCATTCATGAATAAGCACTGATTATAACTTCACCACAAATCAACCGTAACCCAAAGCCCAGTATATATGGGAGAGTAGCCCACAGACATCCACCACTGACCCTTCACTACTACAGGCGTCCAGTCTGGTGGTTCTCACACTTGTGCCGTACCTGATCCTGGTGCTTCTGAGATGACTCTGATAAGTGTGAGAAGGCCTGTTGAAATGCAGAGCTGCTTGATTGATGGCTTGTTTTTCTCATTGCGAGCAGCACAATAGCAGCAGGCTGGCTGTTGCCGGTGACTCGCAGCGCTGTGGGGGCAGTGGTGTGATGACACGAGGGGTCAACTCCTGTCTGCCTGATTCTCATCACCCTCTCACTCCTGTCAGCTTCGAACAATAGCCACTGAGCCGCACAGGACGGAGAGCATGCACTTTCAGACAGATACACCACTCGCGGCCTGTCAGTGGTACATGCACCTATCACTTTACACAGACTGAAGGAATTGTGGTCAGCAATCCAAAGCAATCAGTTTGCAAAAGCCAAATGGGCTAGATTAGATGTTGTAGTACAGTTTACTATGCTTCACTATTTGGATTAGTGAAGTGTTACTTAAAGGGCCATATCACAGAAATTTTCCTTACTTTATTTTCAGTATAAAGGATTTCGGTGTAGTTTATGAACACTGTTAAAATGCCCCGATCACGCACAACAATATGAAAACTAATCTGCTATTTTAAATTGATTCCATTTTAAATTCAATGCTTTTGTGATGTGAAGCACCCCATTTACATATATGGTCATGGCAGGCTATATTGACACCCTTGCAGTTTTTCCAGATAATGCACAATTTTTCCACACAATTGTTGAAATTAAAATGCTTTGTTGTCCACATGTTGGCACTGTGTCCAGAAATAGTTTAAGACAAGGCTCTGGACTGTTCTGAAGTAGCCATCAATGAGTCCAGATCTCAAACCCTAGAAAACACCTGAGGAGAGATCTAAAGGCACCCTTCAAATCTGGGAGACCTGGAGCAGACTGCAAAAGAAAAGTGGTTCAAAATTCCAGTAGAGAAGTTCAAGAATCTCATTTGTGACTATAGGAAGTGCTTGTTTTCAGTTATTTTTTTTCCAATATTTGGTGTGCTACCAAATAATAAGCTGACGGTACCAGTCAATTTTTTTTATTCGAATGAATAAACAAGGCAGTTTGTGAGTTCAATGCAAGAAAAACTGCAAGGGTGGTAGTATTTCCGGCCAGGACTGTATCTGTTTATTCAGCCTACAGCAGTTTAGCCCTGCCCATTCACGCTCCAGTTAAACAGACTGATTTCTGAATAAAGCACTGATTTCTGAATGAAGCACAATGCAGGGCAGATAAATTGAAAAAGAGGATGTTTACTTTATCAGTTTCAAAGGGTAGTAACAAAAAAAAAAAACAGCCTTTTTTAATTCATAAAACGAGGTGGGAAATGGTCATTTAAATGTGAGTTATTACTGTTTTTGGTAGATAACATCATACAAGCATTATACGTGGACCTAAAATATAAGACAAATGTAGGATATGGGTCCTTTCAGTCTGGGGCCTTCTATTCATGCAAATCTTTGCTTTTAGGTGTTTGGGTCGGTGCCCCTTGTTGTCGCTAAAGGCAACCAGTGGATTTTCAGTGAGCTGTGCTAAGATGTGTGTGTGATTTTGTTAGTTGGTACGCACGGTATGCTCTCCCTCTTCTTTTCTTTTTCGGCAGAACGAACGTTTCAGGTTGACAGCCAGTACAGTTATGGTAAAAAGCCTCACTGTAAGTGTTTTTGTCTTATGTCACGCCATTTTATTCACTCACACGCCGCCTGGATCAGGGCATATTGAGAAGCACTTAGTTTCAGTGGCCAAAAAAAAAAAAAAAAAAATTGCAAAATCAACCTGATGGCAAATGGAGGTTTCATGAAAGCATGACATTTGCATTCACTGCACTCATTCCAATATTCAGTCAGTGCTAAGATCTAACAGTCATATTATGTGTAAACATGCATTTTCATTTTTTTCTTCCTTCTATTGCTCCTAGGAAAAGCGTGCTTCACACGTCTATCTGTACAAGAATTCTGTTTTGCTACTTTTGACTGCTTTGATGATTTACAGTCACATTGTCCTGCTGCAAACCTGCAGCACCGCTTGTGTCAGTTTTCCTTTTATTCTCTCTCTCTGTCTCTCTCTCACACAGACCTATGCACTCAGACACTGACTCACTCATGTACGCGGGCCCTCTACACGCCAAAGACATTAACACATGCTACGGCTCTCACATCACATCTCATCAGCCGTGTGTTCCTGGCCGGTGTATTCAAGTGATGGACCAAACCCAAGTGACAAACACCTTCAGCTTCCTCCCACATCAGAACAAAACAATTTTCACACTGCAAAAGCATGCAGACTGGCTAGTTTTACAATAAAGCTGCACGTCTAGCCGTCACTCGCTGACCTCGAATGAACTCAAGGAGGTACACCGTTTTACAGTGTTTTAAAGTGTCAGTTTGGCCAACAATAAAATGTACAACACAATTTTCTCCTTATCTCAAACAGTAGAGGAGAGCAGGGCACAAACTAACAGTGCAAATGTAATATGAATATTTTATGTAGTTAAACAGGTTCAAGTAGAACCTGCTTTAAGTCATGTTCTTGTGTTGTCATTGCAACATCATCTGCGAATTCTGACAGTGGTCGGAAAGATATTTCTCAAGCTGCACCTTATTATTAGATTAGACTAGATTAGACTTTGCTAGAAAACATCTAAAAAAAAAAAAGCCTGCCCAGTTCTAGAATAAGACTCTTTGGACAAATGAAAATATCTTGTACCAATATGATGGGAAGAGAAGAATGTGGAGAAGGAAAAGAAGGGCCCATGATCTGAAGCATGTCACATCATCTGTAAAACATGGTGGAGGCAGTGTTAAGGCATGGGCATGTATGGGTGGCAAAGGAACTGGATCACTGGTGTTTATTGATGATGTTACTGCTGACAGAAGTAGCAGGATGAATTCTGCTCTACTTTCTGCTCAGATTCAGTCAAATGCTGCAAAATTGATAGGACAGCACTTCACAATATAGATGGATAATGTCCCGAAACATTCCATGAAAGCAACCCAAGCGCTTCTTAGGGCAAAGAAATGGAATATCCTCCAATGGCCGAGTCAGTCACCTGACCTCAACCCAACTGAGCCTTCTTTTCATTCAGTAAAGGCCTGGTAAAGCATCTTACGGGAGGAAACTCATACATTTGATAATGTCCATTGGTTCCAGACTTCAGGCAGTCATATCCAAGTACTGAAATTAATCCTCGTATTTATAATTATGTTAGTCTGTCCAGTTAATTTTGAGCCTGTGAAAATGGAAGGGCTATGTAAAAAATAACTGTTATTCCTAAACAGTTAATGCACTATTTTTGTTAAACCCGCTTCATTACTTTCTGCACAGAAGCACAGACACTTTGCCATTAATAAATCCCATTGGCCATGGCTGTTGTTTGCATTCCTCCAGCATAAGCGCCCATATATTCCCACAGCACTCTCTACTGCTATCTCCAATCTAGCGATGCCATCCTGATACGCCATGCCGCAGAGTTCAGATATGTGGCTGAAACGACAGGAGACAAAGACAATCTTTGTCATTATTATTTTGGATTTCCAGTTCATTAATTATCTCAATGGTATAGAGCATTTTTTCCTGGTACCAAAGTTTTTTATAGGAAAATCATTTAAAAGCCATCTTGGTAACATCCCCAGGCACTTATTTTCAGTCATACATGACCACATTAATGTGGTCAAATCTGACAAAAATTGCATAAAATTTGGTAGCATTTGTCTCAAATAACACACAGAAAACTTTTGTTTGAGTTCCCTTGTAGAAAAGTCACGTAGATTTCACGTGTAAAGTGTACAAATGTGTTTTATTCATATGTGAAATTCACATGACTAAGGGTTGTTTTGGCTACTGTGCATGCGTGTATCTGTACAATAAGGGGTGGGGGGTTTTTCCCATTTGCGACGTCAGCAGCAAACCGATTGGTTCTTTTATTGAAGGGTTTTCCCCATAAACAGATGTCATGTTGAGTGTTAGGAGCTTTCCCATTCATTTTTCAACCAGTAAACCACCTCTTATTTATAATCACTGCTGAAAAAATCAGCTTAGAACAGCATGAAACCCGGTGTCCAGAATCTGGTGTTGGTGAAGACATTTTCAAAACACAACAAATGCTGGTCGACCAGCTTCACTAGCAGTGCCATGCTGGTTGATCAGTGTTTATGTTTTGAACATATTTTTGCTGGTCATCAGATTCACCAGCAAAGACTAGCATGTGCTGGCCAGCAGCATCACTAGCAAAACTAAGCATGTGCTGGTGACCAGCGCAAACCAGCAAAGCATGTGCTAGTCACCAGCAAAAATATGTTCAAAACACAACAAATGCTGTTTTTTTTTTTCCAGCCGGATCGTTTCTGCTGGTATGCTTTAGCTTTGGTAGTGTGACAGTGAATTCATATCTTTCTTTGTTTTGTTTGTTGATTACAATACACCCCTGTTTGCCTCAGGACAGAGACTCTAGAATAAGAGTGTATAAGTGTATTTACCGGCTGGACCATGAGGAAATAAAGGTAATAAATGTCTGTGAAAGGTCAGTTAATCTAATGTGTTATGAGGAAGCTGAACTGGCGATTCGGCCAAAAAATGAGAAAAAGGCCAAAAAATGAGATTCGCAACTCAAATCGAGTCAATCTGCCAGGACACGTTTGGTGCCATCACACACCAAGTAGTGTCAAATAGACTTATTTGTGGTTTCTGACACTTTGTGATGTACTGATATCTGGAAAAATGAACAAAGGTACAGACCAAATTCAGGCTTCAAGGTGGCGGCTACTACTGTTTTGTAGTAACTGTCAATGTTGGCACATGAAATCAAACTTTTTCTGGCATTTTACATTTTTACATTTTAATGTTCACTTGTATGTACATGTTTATATTTGAATGGAGTTAGGCCAATATATCGGCTTGATCTGAGAAAAAAGTAGATGCTTCTTTGGCCGCATTTTCTACAGGACATGATTCTACAGGAATTGCCGTTGACATGGCAGTTCACAAGGGATTAATATAATATTGCTGTTAAAAAAAAACAAAAACAAAACATGTATGTCCATTCTTGTCATTTGAACACAGCGACTGTCCTTTACGTTGTGTGAAAATTTCATGATTAATGGTCCAATAGAAATGCTCCACAATCACTTGGAATGAAATCTCTTTACATTAACTTACTTTAAAAGTTAAGAACGTTTTTGCCTTTTCATGCAAAGTTATTGTTTTGGAGGTTTATTTTTCTTTGGATAGTGATGATAATCTAGGCTTATTTCTAGGCTTCATTCAATAGTAAGTAAAAGCTGCTGGAATCTTCCCTGACCTGGAAAACACGAAAAGAAAAACTGACTGGTAGATTCAGTCAGGACTAAAAGCACAGAGAAGCCCTGGTAATACTTATATTACCCCACCTCCCCATGTAAAACTAACCCCTTCAGAATAATACTTATCTCATACAGTGTCAACCACATAATCTGACATTGCTGAACTACTATCTGACATTGCTTAACAACTCAGTGTAGTCTGAGCTAGGAGTGATTTAAATATGCTAACTGGAGTATAAGCTTCCATTACTTGTTAGCTACATAAGCCTTGTAGCTTGAGGGCAAAAATAAAGAAGCAAACTTCAGACATCAAACATGTCTCGGCTGATTGAGCACATTTGGAGTAATGGGAAAAACTGTAAATTTGATCCACACCCTCAATTTAACAGTGCTGGTGATATCACGAATTCGGCTGTTGGAAACTGCATGAACTCTAGAGAAGTGTTTACCAGGTGAGGCGGGCCATGTTACTGAGCTGTGGTGTAAATTCAGTAGCTGACGTGTTTATTACTCTGAACTATGAATTCATCATACCCCCTTTAGAGTTCATCCTCCGTTCAATTAAACCCACCCAGCTCTGTTCCCCCAAACCAGCTCCATCTGAAGACCAGTCTGGCCAGCATCTGAAACACAGCCTCAGCACTCAACTTCTGGATGAGGGAACGCATGAATACCTTCACCGGGAATGTGTCAAAAACAGAAGAGAATGAATTTCACAGCTTGTCCAATGTCACCAAGCCAACTTACGCCTTCCACACACACTTAGCCGGCAGCTGGCTATGCTGACTGACAGGTGACGTTATCTGTTAGGAACCTGGTCCACCTAACACTACAAATAAACACACGCATACACATCCCACTTCCCCAGATCATCTTCCATTCGCTGCCATAGCTACAGAAAATCCTTAATCCAAACCAATTAAAATTACAAATTACATGGATTTTGCCTTTAATTGAGTCAAGCAAAGTCTTCTTGAATATGATCTGTGTGTATGGAGGACCAATGGAAACAAAGTTAGTGTGAACAATGTGGCATCCTGTTTTCTTACCCATGACTCATGTTGGAACTTTAACAAAGCAACATGGGCATCATTTACAGTGATCCTCTCAGCATCTCTCCTGCCAACTGCATATGGATTCCTGTGGACACGTTGTCAATGCAGCCACTATACAGCAAGAAATCTTAACCTAATATGCTAAAAGCAGGAGCAAGTATTCTTCAGTGACTTGACTATGGATCAAATAAGAGCGTCACTTAATCAATGTGGATCATTTTTTTTGAATGTGCTTCGGAGACTTAAAGGGCTGATTTCATGGAGATTCAAATGTTCTTCACCTTTTTAAATGATGTTACAAAAACAAATGCGTTTACATACATATATCCATCTATTAAACCTACAGCAGTTTAACCCCGGCCATTCAGATGCCTCAGCACGGACTGCTTTTTGACAGAGGTGAAATACAGGGGAGCCAATCAAAACATTTACATATACCAGTTTTAAAGGAACAGGCTGTTTAATTCTAAGCCATAAAGAGAGGTTCTGAAAAAGTAATGTACAAATTAATTATGACTGTTTATGGTCCATAAAACTGGACAAAATAAGTACATCTAAGAGAAGAAATAAAACATAATAAAAATGTAGGATATGGGCTTTTTAATTAATACCTCGAATTCACTCTTATGATTTGAAAGATGTTCCAGAATCCCATAGTCAGACCACCTGGGTGTTTTTTGGTTTTTTTTTGTAAAGTCATACGCAAAAGTTCAAAACATCACTGGTCAAATTACATGTTCTGCTGTTGATTTTCTAAGTTAATGCATAATTGCTATTTATTTGCTAAGATTAATATGTAGGAAAAAAAAAAATCAAACATACAAACTAAAATGTTCTGTAATCTTTGCACAGGCCACATTTTTATGTTTTCCCCCCTAATTTGTTATTTTCAGATTTCAAATAAACAGAAATTGTGGATTAAACATACTACGGAAATGTGTTCTCTGTAGAGGATGTGTTCACTTATTTTCACCTAGAAAAGCAACAAAGCAGCTGCTTATGACCCCCAAGCCCCCAGGCCTGCTTTTTGGGAAAATTATCTTGTGGGAACATAACTGATGGCTTTACCTCTACAGTTGTTTAAAAATTCTATTTCATAGATTAAAGATTCTATTTTTCTTGTATATGGATCATTCTACCAAACTGGTTCAAAGCCATAGTTCAAAACACATCGCAGACTTTTAACTGACTTGGACTTGGACTAACATCATTTTTGCTTTGAGTGACCCTATACGTTAAGTATGTTTATTATGTTTAAATGAATGATTGAACATTCATTTTATCAGTACCAAAACAATCATAACACTACCAAAACCTTGTCAACCTTGTTTCGGTAGTGACAATTTTAGCCTGATTTGACTCAAAATAACACTAGCCAGTACATGGCTAACAAACACTGCTTTGAATAGTGGTGCACACATAAAATCATACAAATCATAAAACCTTTTCTTAATTGTAGAAAATATGTGTTTCAGTAGTGATAATTCTTAAAGTTACACACTGATTTTCAGACTTTGGGGCATTTACTTTAAAACAGTAGGATCTAACTGGCCACCATGTGGCCATGAGAGACAGGGATGCGGTCTCACTTCCTGC
>JAILXH010144895.1:3484-13721 GCA_023558415.1 Piaractus mesopotamicus
CCTCCGCTCAACAGGTTCAATAATGCACTTAAAGACAGGTCAACATAACTTGACTGGATAAAGCACAATCTACAGCTGCCCTTCACATGAATCCAAACAGTCTGAGACTTAAAAGCAGCTTTTGTGTACTTGTATTAAAACCCATTTTAAAGAACACTCTGCAATGTGAGCAGCAGCAGCAACACGCCGCTGTGCAAAGAGAGAAAGTTCTTTGATTTGAGGCCAGTTTTAGAATGAACCGCGCAGTCAGTAGACACTCTCCACTGAAAATCCCTTTTAATCTAGAACCAGGCTTTTCTCCACAGGAGCCAGCCAGTAATCTGTCTCTCAGTCTGTGCTGCAAATGCAGACATTAGTTTGCATATTCTCAGGAGCCGTGAAAAAGTGACAAGACCCAGCAGAACAGGAAAGAACACGACACATTCCTTTTGAGCTATAAACTGAGCCATAAACTAGACAAAAACAGACAGGCTGCTCCCAAATGCCTAGTTTTGATCACTCACAGTGGTTTCCATGAAAGATGGCAAATGAAAGGTCCCTAGAAAAAAAACTGAGGGGTGTATCGGTGATATGACCCTCATTTAAGTTGACCATCAATTTTTTTTCCATTTTCTGATACTTTTTGTGCTGATCTCTTGCAAACGAATGTATTAGATGGCATTATTAATAGCAGGCACATTCTCTACAATGCACTGTTACATCTTCATGATGCACATTGTCGCAGTTTCGCATCGTGATGTCAATGTCAGAATGCATTGTTATATATCTGTTACATATCTATTGAAACCAATATGTCTTTACTATCAATGATTCATCTTAAGCATTTTGTTTAATGCTAAATGTCATAGTTGCAAAACAACATGCCACTGTACTTAAGCCCTGAGAACAAATCCATTCTATTCCAAATGAAGCTTGTAACAGACACTGAAAGAGAAAGCTGAAGAAGAAAAAACAGAACGAAAAGAGCGGCTGATAAAGGATTGAGAGCAGCACAAGAGCAGAGAGAGAAATGAGAAGATAACTGACCATTGCTCCCGGTTAAATGATGCCAGGAATCGAATGCCAGGGGGCACGGGTGCCATGTCGTGGTTGTTTGTGAAGCCTAGCAGAGAGTAGGTCGGCCTCAGAGAGCCAGAAGACACGATGACCAAAAACACGCAGTCACAGTACTCAGCTCTGACCAAAGAGGCCCAGTGACAGCTTCAAAAACGGACATGACGTCTCGGTGGTGGATTCCATGTAGCCGGTCTTCCTAGAGAGAGACAGAGAAAGAGAATGTGAGATATGAAGCTACCATTTTTTCCCATCTGAAACTATCACAAGCACCAACGATTCTCATCTACTAAAGGTCTTTCAGACATCATCAGAGGCACACTATACGTCCACCTGCTCATCCAATGCTTTTTCTAAAAATCAAGTGTGTTAATAGAGATCGACACCCCCAAATCAAAGGTAATGGACTCTCCACTCCAGAGAATGCAGTTCCACGGCTCCACAGCCCAATGCTGGGGGCTGTATAACCCTCTAGCCGATGCTTTGCACTGGGCACGGTGACCTCAGGCTCATGTGTGGCTGTGAATTCACAATTATAAGAGGTGTTTGGATATTTTAAGACATATAGCGCTTCTGACATCATATCTGTTCCAAGCAGCGTCACAGTAAAAAGTGTAGAACAGTGTTTCCTGGTACAGTGTTTACTCTGACTGGACCAGCCACTCAACTGCAAACATTAATAGATACAGACTTGAGTTACAGCTACTGCAATCCTGGAGTACAGCTATTCATTATAAAAACGAAAATTAGAAAACAGAATTTCAGTAGGAAAAAATAAGGCTTGATGTAAAATAAGACTGTAAAATTCTCACAAGCAGAGGTGGGCAGTAATAAGCTCCATTTACTCAGTTAGCATTTTGATGGATTTGTATTTTCCTGAGTTTTTTTCAAATGATGATTTTATTTCCACTCGAGCATATTTGACAAATCTTCTTTCTGCTCAGTTACTATTTCAGTCACTGCCTTTTCACTACTAATTGCTTTGGCGACAGCATCTGCACTGCTTTATGAATGATCACACCGACCACAACTCAGACTTTGGAAGCTTTAGCATATTGTTTTAGACCAAAAGCATCTCGAAAAAGTGGAGAACAGCCTAACAGGATTCAGCTCCTGAGCTGATAGAAGCTGGATGATGTGCTAAGAAGTTCCACTCCAGTTCTAGAAGTTCTACAAGTATGTAAGTGGTTGTTTGATGTGGTACTGTTGTACTTCTACTCAAGTTGTTCTGTGGAAAAGTACTTTTAATTTAACGTCACTTGAGTCAATATTTCATTGAAGCAACAAGACCTTCACGTGAGTATGGGTTCAAACTACCCTACACACCTCCCACTCCTCTGCTCATAAGACTATGAGAGGCAATGTGAGAGTCTTATGACAGTCGTGACGTTTATTACTGCTGCTTCTAATACTATTATAGTGCAAACAACACCGAACATCCCATTAGACTATTTATACACACCCCTCTACAGAGAAATCATGCCCCAAAAATTCAACCTCAAAAACAGTCGCCAGCCTCTGGCTCGAATCTCCCCGTTCCACCTTAAATGGCGCAGCAGCTACACTCTAGGGGATCACAATGTGATTTCCGGTTCCATCATTTAAGGTGGAACGGGACATTTCAAACGAGAAGCTGGCGAAAAGGAAGCTGACTTCAGCTTCGCCGAAAATTCACCACCACACCGTGACTACCAGACACGTCCACAGGAGGTAGCCGCATTTTAACGCAGACACTGTGAGATTAACTGATAAAGCTGAGGTTTCGTCAAATGAATCATTTAAAAGACTGAAAGCCAACCGTCACGCCTGGCTGGGCTGCGTCGCCGCTCACCGTCCCGCTGCGTTTCCGATCAGGCGCCGCTCTGGAAGCTCTTACTCCCGAATCTTGGACTTCATCTCCCCCTTTATTTAACAGGAGAACTGATTTTTCGGCTCCTACCGGAGGCGCCGAGCTCCGTCTGCCGCTGACAGTCAGTCAGGAGCAGCACCTACCGGAGAGCGCGAAAGCCGGAAGTGACGTGACATTGGGTGCATCCCGATTGGCGCACTTGTACACTATGTAGTGCGGTTCTCAACCCTTTCCACCTCAGAGCCCCCCTGTTTATCACTAGAAAGCATGCAGGATGAAAGAAAACAAAACGTTTTCGCTTGAAAATGTCATTTATGGGGAATGTTCACCCCCATAAATGACATTTTGATATGTGATATGTGATATGTGGGGGGCTATTCCTGCAATATGTGATGTGCATCAGAAAACATGAAATATCAGCAGAGTGTTGGTGTGGAGTGGACCACTGAAAGGTCAGGTGTTTCTAGAGGCAAAGGGCAAAAACATTGACGAAGCTACCTTTGTGCACTGTTGTTGTGGGGCCTGCATTAGTATGTTGTTAGTACTGTACGTTGTTAACTGTCTAAAAACATTCTATATATCTTTTTTATTGTCGTCAATGATTTTTTCACTGATGTTTATGACAAAGTGCCATCTCAGGGCCACTTCGGACCACTGGCTCCCCTCAGTATAGTAAGTATGGCAGGCCGTACAGCAGGACTCTCGTAAGCAGAGGTGGGCAGTAATAAGCTCTGTTTACTCAGTTAGCATTTTGTATTTTCCTGAGTTTTTTCAAATGATAATTTTATTTCCACTCAAGCATATTTGACAAATCTTCTTTCTGCTCAGTTACTATTTCAGTCACTGCCTTTTCACTACTAATTGCTTTGGCGATAGCATTTGCACTGCTTTATGAATGATCACACTGACCACATCTCAGACTTTGGAAGCTTTAGCATATTGTTTTAGACCAAAAGCATCTCAAAAAGAGGAGAACAGTCTAACAGGATTCAGCTCCTGAGCAAAACATTTTATATTTCTTTTTTATTGTTAAGTCAATGATTTTTTTTTTTTTTACTGATTTTTATGCCATCTCAGGGCCACTTCGGACCACTGGCTCCCCTCAGTATAGGTCCAAGGACCAACAAGGGGTGCTTTATGGCACACTTGTGGTCCTCAGCCCAGTGGTTGAGAAACCCTGATCTAGTGCGCACCAGTCAAAAGAAGTTTAACGCCAGGGGGTCAAATTGACCCAGGATGTTCACTACACTATGTCATACCCATCAAGCAGACCTACTGCGCATGCATTAGTTAGAGCACAGGGTCTCTGCCCTGGTCCTGAGGACCCCCTGCACTGTATTTTGTAGTGTTTTCCTGCTCTAACACACCCACCTCCACTCAGGAAGGGCTTGTTAATGAGCGGATAAGTTGAATCAGGTGTGTTGGGAGCAAAAAATACACTAAAATGCGCACGACAGCAAGCTCTACAGGACCAGAGTAGTACAGTCACTTACTATTTAACTTTTAATCGTGTTTTTTTGTTAACTCAGCCTTACTTTGTGTATTAAACGGATTCAACTTAATGTTATTATTATTAGATTATCAAAATATCATATCCATAGTTTAAATGCTGCTTGAATTTTCCGATAAGGTCATTATAACTAGCAAAATGTACTTTTTTTTATTGTTCTGTTTTTATTTTATTGTATTTATTTCATGTTATTATTCTTATTTGTTGGTTATGCTACTTCTTCTGTTAGTGTTTTTACTGTTTTATTGTTTTATGTTGTGAAGCACTTTGAGCTGTATTTCATGTATGAAATGCAGTGACATATAAATGAAATAATTATTATTGTTGTTGTTGTTTTATATTTTTGTTTTATTGTTTTTATTTCATTTTTTATTAATCTTTCTTACCAACCCTGGTCCTTGAGTACCCTCTGCCCTGCACATTTTGGAAATCTAGGAGCAGGAAAACACTAAAACATGCAGGACAGGGGGGCCATGCAGGACCAGGCTTGAGACCCTGCGCTCTCAGTGCTCTACAATAAGACGTTAAAGCTCCAGAGTCAGAGGTGTGACCGATCAGTGCAAGCAGAACAGAATGTAACAGAATGAAAGTAAACATGAAAAAGGAATTAGAAGCTCAATGTCAAGGACTCAAATGTAACTGAATAAAACAGTTACCCCTCCTTTGCTGCGGTAACCGTCTCCTCTTCTGAGAAGGTTTTACACTAGATGATGGATCATTGTTGTGAGGAGTTGATTGCATTCAGCCCCAAGAGCATTAGTGAGGCACTGATGTTGGATGATCAGTTCTGGATCTCTCCAGCTCATCCCAAAGGTATTAGATGGAGCTCCATCACTCCAGAGAACACAGTTCCACTTGCCACTGCACTTAATTATTTCAAATGTTTAAAGCAAAAGTATAAAATGCAGCACAACTGTACTTCAAATAAATTGATATTAAACCTTCACAGTCTTTCATACTGTGCTGCCCCACCCTACATTCCCATTCACCGATTTCAGTACCACTTGGATCCAGTAGATGTCCCTAAATGCACAAGCATACTCACCTCACTCATACACAGGGTTGTAATGTAATGGAATACAAGTACTGGGAATATGTATTCAGTATACAGATGTATCTGTATTCAGCCCAAGTTACATTTTGGAAAAGCAGTACTCAGAAAACAATTGCCTTTTACATTTTTAGGAGAATACTTATTTAGTACTCACCCACTAAAGAAAAAAAATATATGTCCCATCTTTCAAAGAAACACCATCAGTGCTTGATAAGTAACTATTTTCAACTCAGCACAGCATGTAAAGACCTTACTGCAAAAAAGAACTCAGAAATGGCTTCTTTACAAACACTGAAGTTCCTGCTAAAGCCTGAGTAGACTGATAAATCACTGTGATGAGCCAGTTGTTAATCTGAATATTTGTAAACTCTTTTGTGGGATGACTGAACTGAGTGGTGGACATATTCATGAGTGATAAGCTTAGCCTTGGTGTGGCACTGGACGTGTGCGTGTGTTCTGTGGCAAGTTTCACATCTATGATTAACTGAATCACATTAGCTAATCATTTTATAGTCAAGTTTGTGAGACCTTGTTTTTGGGATACGGTGAATTGGCTTAGGTCTTGAAAGGGCAGTGGAATTATGGGAGCAGAAGTGGACTGAAGCAGGCGATGAGAGAGAAAATAACATTGAGAATTTTGTATTCATTTGAATAATTGAATTTTTCATGAAACAGAAGAATTACATGAACAAAACCAGTAACAGTGCAAAACAGCATGAAATAAATACAAATCACAGCAGTTCTTCCCTTGCACTTATCAATATGTGTTCTAAATGCATTCTGAATAAGTTACTGTAATGGAATACTGTACTAACAGTGTATTCAGTATTCAGCCATCACCACTTTTTCAAAGGATTTTGCCCAACACTGACCATACATTGAAAGAGGTAACTTCACTGAATAGCTAAGACACCTCAGCCAGTAATGCATGATAATGCATTTTACAATACTTTGTAAGGACAACTGCACAATATCAATTCTTTCAGTAGCATTTTGTATTGACTATTACTGCTGTGCTGCTGTAGAGGTGAGTGTTGCTTGGTTGCGTAAATCTGTTTTGTCTAAAAGGCCTGTTTTAGCACCTATGCTAAAAAGGCATCCTTGATTATTTTTGAAGTTTATGATAGAGTAAGGAAGGACACAAAAAGAGGGTTTTTGAGGTTTTGTACTGACTAAGTAAACAACCAGAAAATGGAGTATTCTAATATAAATTTGAAGATACTTCAAGTACTAATTCCAAGGCATTTTCCACTGATTTTTAAGACATAGTAGTCTTATGTGACCAAACACTACATTTAATATGGTGAGAAAAACAGTTTTTACGGTTTGATTGATTTACATTTCTTCAGATTTGTGGTTGAGCAGGCTCAGAAGAAAATTTAAAGGTTCAGAGATGAACTTCAATGAGTTACGTTTAAAATTTGCTGTGTAGAACTTGCTGTAAAATCTATGAAAAATGCTGATGACCAATCAGAAGGAGCCAGAACTAAATGAAGAGAGAGGTGTTGCGATTATTGGCAGCACTTCAATATTTTAACCATCCAATTCAGCTACCCTGAGGCTCAGAAGAGAAGAAACTCATCTTATTTCAGCTGATGCATCAGGAGTGTCCAGTCATATCCACAGAGGGCCAGTGTGGCTGCAGGTGGATAAGATTGGACACCGCTGCTGTACATAGAAAACAACAGAGACACACGAAAAGTCCTGGAAAACTCTAACTATATTACCAATACTTCACACACAGACACACACGCTCAAAGAAAGACAGACATTTTGCAAGTCTTTTTTATAAAAAACAAGGAGAATTTTATTACTTCAGATAGGCTGTAAGTATCATGATGCCAGGCCCCCAGCCTCCTGCATTTCGCTCTGGATATTTATAGATTTCTACATCTCTTTAACATGGCACAAGTCTTCTCCAGAGCAGAAGAGCATAAACTAGGAGGCCTTTTTTACCCTTTTTTCTGTATTTACAATATTCTGAAGGAAATGTACAAGACTCAGTGGCATTCACAATCTCGACATGAAGTACGAATACAGTTTTGTTCCCTCTGTAAAACTAATGTCATTGGATCATTATTTATCATTAATTTCATTATTATTTCTTCTTCTTTTTTTTCCTTTTTTTTTTTACAGGTACAGGTTCATTATCGCTTTCAGCTCAAGTACACAACCATCTCCCTGTCTGATTCTCTGGCGCAAACCTATCTGCACATCACCCACCGCTTCCTCAAGCCGCCGTCACCAGCATTCCCACATAAGAAAATAATCAAATGATTCAAACTGATCAGAGCAGAACATACAGCAGGTCCTCCATTCTCACATACTTACACACATACACGCACACATACTCGCACCATGATTCTACTTCTGTTCCGCTTCCATGTATAAAAACACACGTGCCTTCTTTTCCTTCTTTGGCTAAACATTCTGTCCCCTGTCTTTTCACTTCTCCATCACTCACGTTCACAATCCCTCTTCTCTTAAAAGCAAACGCACAGTTATAAGGTTGTTCGTTTCAGTTTTCATTCTGTGGATCAGTCTGAGCTGAGCTTCTCTCCGGGTGTCTCTATACCCAGGAGTCCGGCGAGCCCGGGTACTGCTCGGCTCTGTATGAGGGTCTCCGGGTGGTGGAGTAAAAGTCCACGTAGTTGGTGGTGGTTTTGAGTGCGTGAGGCTGTGTGGCGTAGTCCGCGGTTGAGTACTGCACTGCATCCTCCAGATAGGGGTCTTCATAGCCTTGAGGAGAGTGCAGATACATCCGATACGGCTCGTAGTTCCTCCGACTCGTCTCGTCAGCGTAGTACATGTGCTGCAAAGACTACACACAATACACAAACTCATAAACAATACAGCTTTTTAACAACGTTTGCTATTTGAACTTCCACACTTTTAAACACATTACAGTCATACGCAAAGGTCTGGGCACCAAATGTCCTGTTCTGTTGATGCTCTAAGTGAAAATAAGTTACACATCCTCTACAGAGAACACGCTCTGGCACACTTTAATGCACAGTTACTGTTCATTTGTTGAATTTCACATACTGGGAAAAGAATACAACGTAAAAAGTAGCCTGTGCAAAAGTTATGGCACATTCTCTTTTATGGTTATTTTTTTCCAATATGATAAACTCAGCAAATAATCGAATTTCCAGAAAGCCTGTTCTCTGTAGTGGATGTGTTCACTTATTTTTATCTATAAAATCGACAAAAACAAACTATTTGAGTGTTTAAACTTTCAGTACTGCAGTATTAAATATTGAATATTCAATTATTATTATTATGAACTTTTATTTCATTATGATCTGAACTTTAAGCTCATCTATGGATTTATAACACTACCCGTTTACAAAAATAAATAAATAAATAAAATTCAACATGGAACTTTAAGCCTTTAAAACACCAAAATATAAATAATAAATAAAATAAAACACCTAAAACATTTTTATTAAAATGTTTATGCCTTTTTAACTCGCATTTGCTGTCAAATGTCATGTTAATGTCATGTGGAACAGCTCAACATCAACTTCAGTAATTTGCTGTGTTACTACAGAAAATATCTTAAAATGAGTTGATTTCACAATAAAACAATGAATACAGTGTTTAACAGTGAAATATTAGTGTTAAATACTGTGAAACCCTTACATATACACACTTTTTTGAGAGTATTAGTCCCACCAATGTTTCAAATGGTACAAATTTGTCATCTTTTTGCTTGAAGTATTTCCCTATACAATTCAGCTTACATCACCATTTTGCTTAATGTGAGAGGCTATGTCAGCTGCACAATTAATGTAATTTTGTTTACTCCGAAGTGTGTACGCCTTACTTGAATACCAAATTAAGCAAACAAATATTAAGTTCAAATATTTGTATACTTGAATAACCAAATCCATCAATTAATCATTTGAAAATCTGCTTAGAATTAGATTAATGAACTTTGATTATTTCAGTCTAACTGACTAAATCCTGAAACTTTCATACAGCCAGAGTGGAGCTCTGCAAATCCTCAAGACGGCTGTGTAAAGCCTGCTTTTATTTAACACATGTTCAGAACTCTGTCACAGTCTATCTCCAGGATAAGACCTCCCTTTCATTTACACTCGTCTCTTACCCATATTTTATCCTCCACAATCACTCCATCAACTGTTTTGTGTTATGAGTCTAGCTCTCATGAATTTCCATGCTCCCTAACTTCCCTCTAACTAAATTACACTACAAAAATACAAAGAGGTTAAAACTTAAACAGTATCAACGCTCCAGAAGTTTAAAAGAATATTTTACTCAAAACTACTGAAAGAATCGAGGGAGGCTTGGTTAGCACAATTTACAGTCCTTCATCCACGGTCATTTTCTGAACTCATGCTAAGTGTTCCTTTTAGCTCATTGACTATTAAGGCCAATTAACATCAAACGTGTTTCTCAAGTGTTACTTAAACAGTGTTTTGCTTCAAACAGTCTGCGTGCAACACTCAGTCAAAACACACGCCCTTCCATCTTGCTACATTTTTTCTGTAAAGTATGATGGTATTTTATCACTATCAAGATACATTTTGTTATTGTGAACAACACTGCTTCTCTGAGCAAACTGTGGATAAGGTTAGGACTTAAAAACACTGACCAACTGCATGTGTCATTTACACGTATCGTAAAAATGCCTTTAAGTATCGCGATATGATGTATTTGCCATATCGCTCACCCCTAGTGTCAACACTCTCTCTCTCTCTCTCTCTCTATTTATGTATATATATATATATATATATATATATAT
>JAILXH010144903.1:12290-22612 GCA_023558415.1 Piaractus mesopotamicus
TTCCAATCAGACACGCAGTTACATTTGTCTTTTAAATGTGTATACGGACACATGCCCAGATAAACAAAGAGTACTAGGCAGTGATGCGTATGAAACATGATGATGACATCTGATGGCAGTCATTGGTTAAAAGGGATTTTCTAGGAACAACAAAGAGATCCAGGAACATGTCCCACATGAAGAAATCACCTATGAGGGAGAGAGAGAGAGAGAGAGAGAGAGAGAGAGAGTAATGAATGAAAACAAGAAACAGACATTTGCACTGTGTGTGTGTGTGTGTACTTGTGGCACTTTCAAGACAATACTGTCAGTGTGATGGAACACAGTAGAGGTTAGATTTTTAGGCTTACTTAGAAATAGAGATACTAAGAGAGAGAAAGAGAGAGAGAGAGAGAGAGAGAGAGAGAGAGAGAATGTAACTAATGTAATCTTCTCTCATACTGTCTTGATGAGGTTTGTGTGTGTGTGTGTTTGTGTGTGTGAAAGAGAGAGAGAGAGAGAGAGAGTCCTAATGGAGATGGGAAAAGCAGCAGTGTTGTTGTGTCATCATAGTGATCATTTTCAATAGGTTCGTTCCTGTTTTGCATTCTCCATGCTTAATGAGGGGAGGAAATTGCCCAACTTAACGAGAGATTGATTTCAACTCCAAAGTTCATCATAATTTGAAACTGAAAACTAAAGCAGGCTTTAAAAAAGCATTCTCCTCGTGCTGGCCTTAAGCTCCAGATGTTTCTCAATACTAAGTCTAACTAAACCAAATCCATCTTGTTTCAGATGTTTCTTGAACAAACCAATACTGTTAGACATAAATGCATGCATATAGAGGCTTTCAGGTATAGGACGTGATGCTGTGCCTGTTCTACACCAAAGCTGATAAGCATTGATATTATCATGTGTTGGCATGCCCGTGGTTACGCTCTGTATTTGGCTGCCTTGTTTACATGTGGTTTGTAGGTGGTCCTTAGTTACCATTCACAATATCACGTAGACTTGTTTCCTAAAACTTGTCTTCATGTGACATATTGTGCTGGCTGAAATAACACTGGATGAAAGATATATCTAGTCACAGTTTAGCAGTCAGAAAAAAGTCTTAAATCTTGACCATCAAGTCTTAAGACTCAAGCATGATATTGAAGTCTAGTTGCAAAGTGTTCAGACAAAAAGAGTCTCATTTTCCATTGTGCCCTTTGGTCTTATACTTGCTTTTGTTACCACAAGACATATACACAGATAGACCCCGGAGTGGGCTGGAGCCCCTGGCCTTTTGCCATCAGATGGCACTAGGGTGCACTTGGCTGGTGTGTACGATAATTGTGTTTTACTTTCTTCTGCCTTTGTTCAGGTTCCATTTTGGTAAGTTAAATATGCAACACCGAACCAGTAGTGACACTAGATCAGGCGTGTCAACATACGGCTCCAGAGCCGCATGTGGCTCTTTTACTGCCCTGTTGCGGCTCCACAGCAGAATTAGATTTTTAGGTGAAAATAAAATAATCCTCCTTTGCAGTGAAATAAAGCTCTGTTGATTGTTCAAACACAGTTTTAACAATAAATGGTCTTAAACACTGGAGTAAATGTATAACTGCTAATTCGTCCTTTAACCCTGAAGATCAGCGTGCAGACTGCTGGTCACCATAGCAACGCAGAAAACAGCCTCACCTAGTAATGTTAGCTAGCTAACGAAAAGGCAAAGAGAAAGATTTAAGACGAACATCGATAATTTGGAGATGAATGGACATTTGTAAGCGCCGCAGCTGGTTTTCTGATATGTTTAATCTGCAACGAGAACCTCTCGATCGCTAAAAAGTCACAAAGCTGAACTCAGCTTCTTGTTCGCCAGCTTCCTATTCAAATTCTCCCATTTCACCTTAAAAGGTGCAGCGGTTACATTCTGGCACCTCAGGCACCATTTAAGGTGGAACGGGAAAATTCAAACAAGAAGCTGGAGAATGAGAAGCTGACTGCAGCCTCGTAAAAAGTCAAATGTTGAGAGACAGTTTACAAGAAACCATTGTACTTTTGGGGAAAAGTTTCGTGCTGGTGATGCTGGAAAAGCAGCTATAGCCGAGCTAAAGCTTAAAGCAGAGCAAAGTTAGTCTGTGTTTTCATTTACAATATTTTTTTTTAGCCTACACTAGGACATTAGTACATATTGAGACATGTTTACAGCCAAGACGGTAAAATGTTACTTAAGTAAATGGACATACAGTGTCATGGCTTACAAGGTGGATTGATTGATTTTTTTGAATGGCTTGTCTTAAATTTGGGTTGCTGACTCCTGCACTAGACGATGCCTTGATAAGAAAGTGTTGCATTCTGTAATGTGGTAATTTTGAAAATAATCAAAATTGTTTAGTCAGACTCAAGTTCAAGATAGCCAAAATCTGAATCCAGATTAGTGTGGTTTTTCCTGCATAGTTCATTGCTTTTATCACCCTGACCTGATCACATCGCAACCCACATGGCTCACAAGTGAACCTGGGAATAGGAAAATTAGTTTATTGGAAAGGGTAGTGTGATCTTTTTTTTTCCTGCAGTGTCTGACTGCAGTTGTATTTTTGTCTCCAAGTCTACGCTGGTGAATGTTTATGAATCATGTAGCAAATGTCTGACTATTATTCTCCAAAACGGTCCCAGATTGGATCTTTTTCGACATTGGACCTCAGTCTATTAACAGAACTCTGGTTCTCCTTCCTCTGAAAGGTCATGTCCATAAACAACTCTGAACACATACACACATATACACACAGTCTCAAGCCCACATGCTGTCAAAATACAATCAGGAGTAAGAGGCTGTACACTCCGTTCGCCAGATCCGGAGCACAATGGGAGCATTGTGAATGTAGAGAGAGAAGCGGAGAGGCAGAATTTCAGAGTTGTAGAAGTATCCACGCTGAACCTGAGGGCTGCTCTTGTACCTCATAGCCACAGCAAGCCTCCTCCTGCAGGTACTGTTTATATTAAAGGGTTTTGATCTTCAAGGAGCCTCTTGAATCAGCTGAGTGAAGGTCCATAAGCGCATCATGTTAAGGCAAGTTAATTTTCTACACTGGCTTTGGAGTATTCTTGGCCTGGACTGTGGCTTTTCGATTAAAAGAGTGGGTCGCTGTAAAGCATTAAAGGTAAGACCACCTGGCTTGATGCTTAAAGCCCTGTACAGCCTACATAATCTAACTTCATGCCCTACCAGCTATTCTAAGTGTCTGAATGAACATGAAAGGGTGCCGCAGACATGACCAGGTGTGCGTTACCAATCGCTAACTGTGTTGGCACCTCAAGAGAAGTCAGCTCACCTCAACTGTTCTGAGAGTCAAGGCCTCCATCAGGATTCTGGTGCATTTTGCAGTCCTTGAGGAGCCTGTTCGTTCACCATCATTTAGTTCTGAATATTTTGGGGAATTATAGACTTTCAAAGTCAGGAGAAAAAAAAAATGACATCCCAGTGGATCATGCCAAGATCCATACCTCTCTACACATTCCAGATTGTGAAGTTTTATAGGCAGACATGATATCTTCAAGGGCCAATGTGTAAACCTGCATGCACACCGCAAGCAACATTACAAGATGAGCAGCGACTGCTGGGGATGTGATGTGAGTGATTTCAGCAATGAAAATCAGCAATCAGAAAAGCTGTGCTCAAGTGGGACACGTTGTTTTGTTCTGTTAGTCTCTGTTTAAATACCAGGGCCGCAAAAAATCTAGGTGTGATAAAAGAAAGCGTCTTCTAGTTTTACAGTGTTGACCACTTCAATGACATTTTAGCAAAGTGATATCATTTTAGTACAACATCATTCTCAACTAAGCAGTAGTCTCGGTCAACTGTTTTGTTGAATGGATAGAAAATGACATGCATGTACAAACATCAATTTCAAAAAGCTTGGGGCAGAATGTGGAATGCAAATAAAAACAGGAAGCAGTGATTTGTAAATACACTTTGACCTGTATTTAAATGAAAACTGTACAAAGAAAAGATATTTAATGTTTTACTTGATCAACTTCATTGTTTTTTGTAAAGATACGCTCATTCTGTAATTGATGCCTGCAGTATAAAGGGAAAGGCCTAATCCTTTATTTATTATTATGGGTCAAGGCATGCAACAATGTGATAATGCATCAGCAAATAATTCAAGAGTTTAAAAACCACATTCATCAATGAGTGATTGCAATGACTTTAGGAATTTCACCCTCTATGGTGTATGGAAATCTGGAGAAATCTCTATGTGTAATAATCACAAATTAATGCATGTAACCTTCAATTCATCAAATGGCACTGCATTAAACCTAGCATGCTCGTGTGATGGACATTAAAGATGCACGTTAAGGATCTACTATGCGCAGCATCAGCCTTATGTCAACAACATTCAGAAATGCCGCCGACTTCTCTGGGCTCGAGTTCACATACTATCCCATCTTTATTAGACTGAAGGTTTGTAGAATATGTCTTCCTGAGACGTTTTTATGATGTAATCATGAAGTACAATTGTATGCAAACGTTTGGGTGCTCCTGGTCAAATGTAATTTTTTTTGGAAGAATAAACACTGAGTATGGAGGGTAGGCCAGTATTATTTCCCTGCTCTTACCCTCAGTTAAAGGGCCTACATGTATCGACTAATTCAAGCTGAATTAGTTTTACCTGGTGATGTTGTAAAATGTAAGTAATGATGAGAGCCTTGATTTCATTCTAGCATGAATTTGCGCCTGTGATGTAATGCTGATGAGTAGGCCCAGCTATGGCATTTTAATTCAGGCTATCTGTGGTAATTTGGGGAAATTATACAGATACTTTATCCCAGACAATTTGCCAGTCCAATCCCTTGCAAATTACATTAAAGAACCTCCTCTGGTAAAACTAATCCCACTCGAATATGGCTTAAGTCAATAATCTATCTCTGCTCTTAACCTCACTGGCATCCTCACAGCACTATTACCTTTATTGCGCGTCCCAGTGAATGGCCATGGTTTGTGGGTTCAAACTTGGTTCAAACATGGACTCACATCTTAAGGTCCTGTCACCACTCCCAATCTCTCTCTACAGCTGAGAGTTTGAGCCCCAGATCAGCTTGTAGCAATTACTCCTAAATTGAAAATGTGTATCCCTATGGTTTTGTGAAGATGCATGTTCCAGTATTAGTACATTTTTTTGGCAAGCCAAAGTTGCTCACATAACTTCATGAACAATTTGGGTAGATTTTATTATAAGGGAACTATGAATGTGCCATAAATGAAACATTCAAAAGACATATATTTACGTATTAACTTGTGCTGGCACTCTGTTTCACCTCAAGCTTACAGCTTTGGTTTTGTTGATCAGTTGCTTTAGCCAGCTCATATCAGATTGTATGATTATCTCAAATTTTTAATTAGATTGCTCTTTTGGCTATGGTCAACCACCATTGGGTATTGCCATGAGGCTCATTTCTTTTTCCAAACAATTAGCTTGACACACAAAAATCAACTTACTTCTGGACTTAAAACCCTGATTTTTTCAGCATCAGTCTTATCCCTGGATATATCTACTTTCAAATGATACATCGATGAACAACAAAACACAACATTATTCCCTCATCATCAAGCTGCAGTTGAAAAGCACAAGGCTAGCATGCCCAAGGATCTCTGTATCAGCTCAATGAAACCTTTGTGTGTCTAATTGAGGAAAATTGGCGAAACGTCTGCAGGAGAAATAAAAACATTTGAAATCTCCTCAAGAATGTTGTGTAGATGAGGGACTTGCTGGCTCGGAGGGGTCGAGGCTCAGCAGTGACCGTGGCTCCCTCACTGAGTGTTCTCCTCCGAGAACAATGAAGGAGTCCAACCATCCTAAAAGCATCTCCTCGTTCTCCAAATATCTCCTTCCAGGCACACTCCCAGACACTGCGGTCGGAAATCAGCATTCCTGGCACGGAGGCGGGTGCTGGGGGGCTGAAGGCTGAAAGGACTCCATTGTTCTTCATAGTAGCTGATAAGAAGTAGAGGGCAAGTGGAGTCACACAAACAACTGTGGAGAACAGGGCCGATGTAGAGATGGGTGAGATGGTATGCCAAACTTAACAGTGTTAACTTGGACTTACATGCAAAATAAATGCCACTTGAAATTAATAATACACTCTAAATTGAGTCATTTCAACTATTGAGCTCCTGAAAGGCACAGTAGTTATGAGGTTGCAAGCTAGTTTCCAGCGATGTCACCGCCATTCACGGCTGAAAGTCCTAGACAGCATAATTCACTCCCCCATCACTCAACGACTTGCTAGCCAATGTCAGCATCTGTTAGCTATGTATATATAGATATGTATAGATATGTTAGCTTAGTAACAATGTGGATAGGGAGAGCTAGCTTGTAGGTGGGAACTGGCTATGACTAAATTGAGAAAAAAATGGGTAAAAGTCAAAACAGATGAATGGAATATTTGCCTGCTGTCTGTAAATCTTGCACAACCTTTCTAAAGTTGCTACAGAAGAGCGCATTCATGGGTGGAGCATGGATAGATCAATTAGCTGGAGAGCTTTTGCTCTCTGTGACTTCTCTGTTAATACTTGCACTGATCGTCATCATCATCATGATCACCGTTGATTGATAACCAGTAATAGCTGATAGAGCTAACGCAAAGGATAGTCATAGCGTGGTCTGAAACCTGAGAGTAAAAGTACAGCTCAGCTTCCAGCTGTTCTTGGTTTCTTCAATTTGTCCCTGTCAATCCTTTGTCTTGATCATTCCCCAGCCCAGGTTTCTTCTCACTAATCTTACTTACAGCTTACAAACGAAATCAATCTCTTAAATCATTTATAAGGCCTAAAATGTGCCAAGCTAACATTTGGTAAAGGCTATGTATTATATAACTCCAACACATTTAAGCATTGTCTGGTAATGTTCAATAAAAGCCCAAAGGAATCAATTCAAATTCAAAACGAGTACTAATAATACCATTTCCGCTAATCACGTTTGGACAATATCTTTAGAACTAAGTGGTTTGCAGTACATACTGTGCTAAAAACAAGAATAAATAAACTTCAGAAGCTACAAGTGTGGAACGGATGGCTTTGTGTAGGCGTACTTCCAGTCAGAGTTGTCCACCAGCGCCGGGTTGATGTGGACGTGCTGGTCCACACATGTTGCTTCTGCTTGGTCTAGCTGTTGTTTGTAAACTGTGTTCCCGCTACTCTTCCACTTGAAAGGGAGATGAAATATGTTGTTGCACATATTGCAAAATATCACATGAATAGATCATTTCAGAGGAAATTTGGTGTCATGCTATTATCTTTTTTTCAGACAGGATATATGTCTGCAACGAGGCACTTCCTGCATCATGAATGACCCAGTTCTATGGTTACAATACATTATAAAAGGAGCCAATGCTGTATAATTGATGGCTTCTTTCTTCTTTACAAAACGAGCATGGGTTAATGGTAGAGTTTCACCACAGATCATCAAAAGAATGTTCTGTGGTCTCCAGGAAATGTGGGACAATGACAAAAGACTGTGTGGTTGACAAGTGAAACGTGTTTAATCGTAATCAAAAGCTCATGTTGATCACTGAAAGCATCCCAAGGAGCTTCAGGCTAAAAGCTTCAAGTTAAGCCATTAATATGTGGTTTAGTTAGCTTGTTAAAAGTGCGGTGTGTAAGATTTAGGGGACAAAAGTATTGGGACACCTACAGGCGCTTTTATGACTTCCCATTCTAAATCCATAACAGCTTCCATACTTTCTACAAGACTTTGGAATGTGTCTGTGGAAAGTTTTGCCCATTCACCCAGAAGAGCATTTGTGAGGTCAGACACTGATGTTGGAACGACAGGGCCTGGCTCACAATCTTTGTTCTAGTTCATCCCAAAGGTGTTTGATGGGCTTGAGGTCAGGGCTCTGTGCGGGCCAGTCAAGTTCTTCCACACCAAACTCGCTCAGCCATCCTTTATGGCCCTGCTTTGTGCACTGGGGCACACTCATGCTGGCCTAGAAAAGGGCCTTCCCCAAAACTCTTCCCACAAAGTTGAGAGCATACAATTGTCCAAAATGTCTTGTTATGCTGAAGCAATAAGATTCCCCTTTATTGGAACTAAGGGGCCTAGGCCAACCCCTAAAAAACAACCCCATAGCATTATCCCTCCTCCACTAAACTCTACAGTTGGCACAATGCAGTCAGGCAGGTAACGTTCTCCTGGCATTCACCAAACCCAGACTCGTCCATCAGACTGCCAGATAGAGAGTACGTTCCTGCTCCAGAGTCCAGTGGCGACAGGCTTTACACCACTCCATCCGTCGCTTGGCATTGTGCTTGGTGATGTAAGGCTTGCATGCTGCTGCTCGGCCATGGAGACCCATGCCATGAAGCTCCCGGCACACAGTATTTGTGCTGATGTTAATGCCAGAGGAGGTTTGGAACTCTGCAGTTACTGACTTTTATGCACTATGTGCCTCAGCACTTGGAGACCCCGCTCACTTTACGTTGTCTGACGCTATATGTCTGAGTTGCTGTGGTTCCTAAATGCTTCCATGTTTCAATAATACCACTCACAGTTGATCGTGGAATATCTAGAAGGGGAAAAATTTTGCAAATTGACTTGTTACAACGTTGGCATCCTATTCCAGCACCAGTATAGGTTCTACTACATGTTTGGAAAGGGAGGGGAAAGGGAGGGGTATTCATTTGGTTGCATTCTGCAACCTCACTGCTAGATACCACTATATCTTACACACTGCACCTTTAATCCTATCAAACCAAGTGCAGTCTGTTCTGAGAATTTGGCAATGGTCCCATCAATTGGTTTAAATCTGCTGCCAGTGGGGGTTACAGCTTGTGCATGTCCATGTCAGTCAGAGTGAAATGTATGAGTGTGTAGAGTTGGTAAAGGCATAGGAGCCTAGACGGAGGGGATAACCACACTCATGCGCTGAGCTAAATGTCCCCAGCACCACCTCACAAGGCTGCGATATGCCAAATGTCCGTACCAACTGTAAATAACCCAGTTAATCTAAGCTTAGTTTGTAATAAAGATGTTGGACCGATTAAGTGAGGATTCTTGTGAGTCTCCATAAAGCTGCCAGTGTTGCATCCGATTCACGTTTCCCTTCACAACTCAAACCCTTGGGTGCGCACACTCACTAAAGAGACATCAACAGCAAGCAACACTGAAACTGTGGTCATACATAAAGTGAAACGGTTCAGGAAAGGTTAACTTTAAACAGCCATTGTTACCAACTGCGTCAACTTTTTTTCACTTTCCGTAGTTTCAGTGTTGCTTGTCGTTGATTTCTGTTCAGTGTCTGCGTGCCGAGGGTTCAAACTATGAAGGGGAAACGTGAATTTGAGTGGGAACTGGATTGGACGTAACACTGGTAAGTGATATGAATCGCTTGCAGAACATAAGGATTTAGGGTCACTGCAGCAGACCCTGGCTGACCGGTGATGCAGTCTGCGACCTTGACCTGCGAACAATGTCTTGCTATACGGTGTCAACCAGAGGAGGATGGGTTCCTCTTCTGAGTTTTGGTTGCTCTCAAGGTTTCTTCCTCTTGCTCTTAGGGAGTTTTTCCTTGCCACTGTCGCCACTGGCTTGCTTTCCTTCTGATTTCCTTCTGTAATGCTGATTTTTCTGTAAAGCTGCTTTGTGACAACACCTGTTGTAAAAAGCGCTATATAAATAAACTTTGCTTGCTTGCTTGATGTCAAACTGAATGAAACTTAGACAGTGTTTAAAAAAATCCACTTTATTCACTCGGAATTCAGTGTATCTAAGAAATCAGGACTCGGGTTATGTCGAATACGGACCTGCTGAACAGATCATTAGAAGCTAGCTGTCGCGGTTTTAGGGAAAATTCTACCGTTCGGGCGCCTCTACTAATCATCTTCTGGCGCTATGTTAACTCTTCGGCGGCTTGAGTCAATGGCTCATACTGTTAAGGCTCATTATGCACTGATGGGGATGATAGTGGAGAAAAATCATCAGCCTTGTACGACCTCTCAGTTTGCAAAAGTGCTGTTTGATTCTGTCACTCTCCATATTTTCTGGTAGCAAACGTCCGTTAGCTCTAAAACACAGCAGCCCAGCCCACCCAGTCCAAACCTGAACATCACTGCAGTGCCCCTCCCAGCGTGCCCCTCCCATTTTTGAGCATTTTTCAAAATTGAGCCATGGGTAGAGTTAGCTGAAAATAGTGGGGTGTAGTTACTCTTTAGTGAGAGTAATGGGACTTCTATTTCTATTTATGTGCTTGTTCAAAAAGGTTGGGTCATGAGACAAAATAAATAAAGATCTGTGATTTGTTCGGCTTTTTTTAAATCACATTATATATATATGAAAAAAATGCATCAACACCAATAAGAA
>JAILXH010145003.1:0-20251 GCA_023558415.1 Piaractus mesopotamicus
AAGTGCACCTATACAGTAAGTGGAGCTGATAAAATGGACAGTGAGCGTAGAAACAAGGAGGTGGTCATAATGTTATACCTGATCGGTGTAAGTATAATGATACTACTGTACTTCTAGTGAAATATAGTTGATAGACTAACGATGATGGAAGAGCACATATTTCTTCGCTAATACAGCAGCAGGTACTGGTTTTGCATTGTTGTGATTCTAATGCTGCTAATGATTTATAGCGCATCTTAGTTCTGAAAAGTGTTTGTAAGTGAAGTTGCATTAAGACCACACCAGTATTAACTGTACAGATTGGCGGATTGGGTGATAGGAGTCGTTTCTTGGCAACAGTGAAAGAAACTGCAGCCCCTCATCCTTCTAAAACAGCTTCTATGGTATCCACCTGGGACTGACCCCACAACTCAGTGCACTAGTCATTAACTCCATCCACTGAGCTAACTATTGTCATATATTCTGGAGCACACAACAGAAAAGCATAAACCTGGCAGGTTGTGCAAATACTTGACATATATCACAAACTTCCCATAACATTCAACAGTAATGAGGGTCAGAGCAGGCACAGAACACATACCAGCAATTCCTGAGAACCATTCAGTGTAGTGTTGTTTATATTGGTTGAATTTAGCAGTCATGCGAAGGTCATTTTAGGAAAGTCATTTATTGCACCCTTTCAGGCAGTAAATTAATTTAACAGAGGTCAAATTATCCTGTTTTTTGCACAGTCTTAATCTATAGTGACAGAAAGGGAATTTTTAATTATGTTATATTAGTAGAAAGAGCTGTTTGTACTCTGCGTGGGTGTTTAATTGGAGGCCGTAGGGCTGGTTTTGGATGGTATGTTTGATGTGGTTGTGTTCAAATTCGTCTAGTTATTCTGTCAACCTAACATTTTGAGAGGCATACAAGTCACTATAAAAGGTCATAATACATGCTAGCATCGCCTTTTGCATGAAAATATTGAGTTAATTGGTTCCCATGTTGTTTGGCCAGTGAGTCTTTTATTTGCTGAGGAAACCAAGTCTTACAGAAGTGAGGTCTAAAGCCAGATTCAGTCATCAGTGTGGGCACTGAAGCATCTTTTTTTCCAACAGCTGCAGAGGTGTTAACACATATGTAGAAAATCTTCAGTATGGTACGATGTGGTACGTTACCGTGTCGCGTCCCTGTCACACGCTGACAGGAAAATACAGGGATTGGTCTCTTGTAGAGTAGCACTGAATGCAGCAGAGCAATGAGGCATTCCTCGACCATCTGTGGAACTTTGGAGGGACCAGCAGGCACAAGATGGACTTTCTACAGAGGGTGACGGCAATCAGGTTGAAGCCACAGCACTGCTGGAGCATGCGTGAGTCTGGTTTTGCTGGCTGGCTGGTGCTTTTTAAAGGGCCTCATTTCCTTTCTCTGGGTATTAGCCAGGGCACACCAACCCAAAATTGTCCAACATTCTTCAACACACACCATCATTCCTCATCAGCAGTAAATGCATTGTTAATATGTTACCTCCATCACGCAAAACCTAACCTTACCCAACCTTACCTAAAACCAAACCCTAAACCTGGCTCTAATCCTAACCCTAACCTCAACCAAAATCCTAATCCTAACCCTCATGTGTTTTTTACATTACTGAGAGTCCGTCAAGTGTTTGTGTCATCACCAATACTGTCTGTCAAACATCAACATTCTTCAACAAACAGCAGCATTCTCCACCAAGCACTATAATTCTCCACCAAACACTATAATTCTCCACCAAACACTATAATTCTCTAGAAAACACTATAATTCTCCAACCCACACCAACATTCTCCACCAAACACCAAGAATCTCCAACCAGCACCAACACTGTCAAACACCAACATTCTCCAACCCACACCAACATTCTCCACCAAACACCAAGAATCTCCAAACAGCACCAACACTGTCAAACACCAACATTCTCCACCAAACACCAAGAATCTCCAACCCACACCAACTTTCTCCACCAAACACCAAGAATCTTCAACCAGCACCAACATTCTCCACCAAATGCCAACATTCTCCACCAAATACCATAATTCTGAAAACATCAATATATTCCATTACATCATTCCTTATCAAATCATTGTAGTGTTCCACAAAAATAATGTACAAGCAAAATGAACCAACGTGAACGAGGAAGCACATTCTAGAAACTCCTAAAAGTCACACAGTTTACAGACCCAATGTTTGGGTTTCCTGGTTTGTGTTGGACAATGGTGGGTCATTGTGCTTTAGGCTGAAAGTGCCTGCTCTGGACACTGTTTTAACCCCTTCAGTGTGGTTTTATCTCATTACAGCTAGGCTTTCTGAAGGACAAATACATTTCCTGTCTTAGAGATTTTTCATCTAAAGACAAGATTCATCTCTTAATGCACTCTGGCTAGTTTTGAGAGGACTAACAACCTTCATTGAGATAGTCCTCATGCTCTCTGTAGCCTTGCAAACACTTCTTAGATAACAGTATGAGCCACTCACATCAAAGCCTCATGGTCTGTGTGTCATACTTTAGGCTGCAGACAATGCATCCTGTATAAAGGATCACATATTCTTTCAGCAGCTTCTCTGTATGTCTCTAATAATAACAATAAGAGTTCAGAAAAACATTACGTGCTACCTCAAGGACTCACTGCATTAGTAGATTCTACGTAAATATACAAATATTATCCCATTCTGTAGATTCTTGCCATTTTAAATAGGTCTACCCAACTGTGGAGAATCACTGAACAAGTACTTTTCATGAAATAAGTGTACATGACATATTTGTGTCTATTTTGTGCAATATATATATGTATTATGTACAGCAACATAAGTAGCCCAAGAAATACCAAATAAACCGTTAGCTGCTTTAGTGGCATTACCATACTCCACAATTACCATGCAGAAACTGCTCTTTTCTGCTGATCTAGAAGCAGTTTTTTCTTGTAACTGCTCCAGTTAAGAATTGTTATGAAGAGCCACTCTAAAGCCGTCCACCAGGATGAATCATGAGTGTGTTTGTGGGTACTTGTTCAAGTTTGAGTAAGATGACAAAACAATTATATACTTTGCTTGATGTTGTAGGAGGAGCACTTTTTCTAAACATTTAGTGTTGCATTAATCTGTAACAAATAGCCTCTGAAAACCTGAGTTTTATGTTTACTTGCATAATGAGTAGGTGTGTTCCCATTAGGGAGGCAGTCATGTGGAAAAATGGATAGAACAACTCTTTTCTGCCACCTAGTGTGACAAGACAATACTGCTCTGAGTGACTAGTATACGTGGTATAACAAACCGTGATGCTTGTGTTAATGACCTGAGGAAATACATGCATCTACACTGATGTGTTCTGGTAAGCTCCAAAAGACTGAAATTTCGTATTTCTTTGTCAATCTTCATATCTTTAGTCTAACATGCAGTAGTGTTGCGAGACTAGCAACAGTCTACCTATCTCCTCCAGCAAATCAGAGTGGCTTATTTTAATTGTAGTACACTCTGACCTTGTGCAAACTGCTTGATAGTGTATTGAGTCTTTAATTGGCCTAAACCAGAGGTGTCTTGTCTTGGGGTCCAGATGTGCAATGTTTGTGGTGGGCCGAGGGCCAAAAAGACAAAACAATGTACAAAGAAAGAAGGTTTCCAATTTTTAAAAACATTGCACTGCTGTATATTTTACTGAAAATAAAAATAGCTACTAAAAGACTTTTTTTTTTTTTAAAAAAAGAAAATAAGAATCAAAATATTACGCATAGGATAAAAATGGTTGTTCTCTCATTGGAAGAGGTGGTGGGGTTAGAGTAACTTTCTGACTGGCCAAATCAAATGTCCTCATGGACCAACTTTGGCCTTTGGGTCACACTTTGGACAGCACTGGTCAAAACCTTGCATATACTGAAGCTGTTCGCTCTTAACACCCTTTTTAACTGTTTTAACTGTTCTTTCTTCTTCTGTTTTTCTCTTTCTCTCCCTGTTGTTAATGTGTGTCCAAAATCATTTTATTACATTATCATTTCCTTGCTTAATTTTTTCCTTTTATTTACACTCAAAAAAACTGATTTTGTTTGTGTATGTCTGTATTTGTGTGTGTCTGTCTGTCTGTTTGTGTGCCTGTATGTACACATCTGTGTGGGTGTATTGTGTGGGTGTGTTTTTGGACCTCGCTGCACACATTCATCCTTCACAGAGGCCACAGTGTTGAGTTACGATGGCAGCATGTATCTGAAGATCATCATGCCTGGCACCATGCACACAGAGGCTGAAGACCTGGCCCTTCGCTTCATGTCCCAGCGCGCATACGGCCTTCTGGTGGCCACCACCTCCAAAGAGTCTGCAGATACACTGCGCCTGGAGCTGGATGGCGGCCGTGTCAAACTCACTGTTAATCTGGGTAACCCTTCCTCACCTACAACCATCATCCCATCAACATCAGCATCATCATTACCCTTCTCTTCTACTCCCAGTCTGTCTGGGTCTCTGTTACAGTTACAGTTGCCCCCTACCGCCCCCAATTCCATCCTCTGCCCTCCTCAGGCCTTGAGCCCCTGCCCACAATTATGTGCTCCATCCCTGACCACGAGGCTCTTGCCTTGTATCTTCTTGGTTCTACCTTGGCTTTAATTTAAGTTCAACCCAAGCTTTATCTGCTACATCAGGATTGTACTGTTGAGTACCACAGACAATCATTTTGACATCTCCCTGTGCTTGGAAATAAACAGAAAGTTTGTTGACTCAAAACACAATTGTAGTTGGCAATGGCAGTTGTTGAATTACATAAATAAATAAATTCAAATAAGAATTATTAAAAATAATTACATTTACAATGGTTACAATGCAGGCTGTAGGATGAGAAGGACATGAAAGAAAGTCTGACCAAAGCTGTTCTCATGAAGTTTCATCCAACTTTTGTGGAGCAACAAAAAAAGTAGCTGTGGGTCCATATTTATATTTATTGTTTAGCAGTGTAGAGTTGGGCAATGTGGAACAAGTTGGAACAGATCAAATCAAACTTGTAATGCCACCTATAAAAAATAAAAATACACCCACAACTAAAATTATTTTTATTCAATGATTGCACTAAATCCAGTTAAACAGGCCTTATTACTTATGCTCACTATGTGATGAAACATGTAATCAGTGTTTAAAGTACTGATGATATCCTTGATGTGCTTAGAAAAGTGTGTCGTGACATAATTGATCACGATAGCAATAAAATATAGTCGTACTGCCCACTCTTAATTCAGTGTTATATAGAAAGCATAAGCTGACCGTTGCATTCTGTCTCTGGGAAGATTGGTAAATATCCTAGTTATTTTTCTGGTATTCATGTATTATCAGATGGAGTCTGTGAAAACTCCACCCAAAGCACTATGCTTGGAATGTATAAGACAAATTCTTGCTCCTGGAAAGCTATTCCAGCATCTGAAAGAACAATTAATATTGATTTTTGGTTTAAATAATAAATGCCCTTGACTGATATATGAAAGTGTTCTGCAAAAATCTGATAAAAATTCTAATAAATGTTTACTGACATAATTCAGTAACTGCCAAATGGCTTCCAATTTAAAAGTGTGTATGAGACCACAGGCTTTCTGTTCGTTTGTGGTACAGGAAAACACATTGAAATTATTGTCTATAGTAATTAATGGTATGCTACAGATGCAGCAGATCGAAAGCAGGTTGTATTCCTTCAGCAAGAAGTTGATGATGAAAGGGAATCTGACTTTGGCTGTAGTACACACCGTTTACCAGCAGATGGTGCCACCCAGGCCTACGTCATTATAAAATATGAACGCTGGGTCTATGATTTAGCAGTACTGTCATCATAATGCGTGCCTCTCATTAATCTTTTTTCCAAAGCAACAAGCTTTAGGTTGTTTATGATTATCTGCCTTGTGTGTTTGATGGTTTTAAATTTGCAATTCAAATGCTGTGTGTTACTGAAGCAAACGCAAAGCTTAATCTGTGTCTCAGAAACCAGTAAATAAAGGTATTTAATCATTTCTGTATTTATTTACTGCATTTAAAGCATGGCCAGCTGCCTTGTGTTCTACATACATTTGTCAGAATCTTCCTTTATATGAATGTTACATATCCAAAAGCCACAGAAACATAGAGTTACAAGGCAAAGGTGCACTCAGTGGGACAGGAGCAGGAACAGCCTTTAGAGGATACACCATCTATCTTTCTCGCTCTTTCTCTCTCATTCTCTCACTCTCTCTCCTTCCTGCTCGAGGCTCTGATGATGGAACTTTTCATCCCTTCAATGGCGTGTATGTCTGCGGCCCTGGAGCGAACAGCCAGAGAGACCAGCTCACTGTCGTTTTACTTTCTTGACCACAGAGGAACTCAAATCAGCAAATATGGACCAAATCTGCACAAAATATGTAGTTTTACATGGTTAACAGGTACACTTTAATGACTGTAGTCCCTCATGTGGATGTAGCACATTGCACCACTAAATTATAGCCTATATACTAATATAATAAAGTATATTCTATTTGTTTTTTGGAATGTACTGACAATATATAGCAATATATTTCATTTTCATGGTGGCAAGATTTTTAATGTTTGAGTCCTGCCCTATTACCTGCCTCTCTTTAAAAATCAATTGCTTTAATCGGGCAAACAGTATAGCTCAGTTTATAGCTAAACACCGTCACCATTTGAGCATGGGTCTCAGAGCCTGGCACATTGAACCTAATCAATTAGCCACCGCTAATGCTAAGCCTACATGCAGTGCTTACCTCAGTGGACCAAGCCTTAGCACCTCTGCTTTGGCTAATTAGCAAATGTAAATTTCAAGCATAATCCACCAACCACAGGGATTGACAACTAAGTAATTAATCAACACAAACCGAATTCGGGGACGGACTTAGCTTCGCTTAAAACGATTAAACCTGCACTAATAAGGATTAGATTGTTAGGCGATAATTATCCTGACTTGCATGAGCCTCCTAGAGAGCCATGTCAAGAGGATATTACTTCCTTAGGATCTCCATATGCAAATTCCCACAGTTAGTGAAAGTGAAGCATATGTGCTTATAAATGCTATAGTTACACACAACTGAACTTAGCCTACACATAAAGTCACACAAGCGACTTTAGCAATAGTCTACTTTCAAATATGTGCAGTATTTCTTTTCTGGCATTCTCCTTTAGTGAGCCTGGTCCCTGGCTGTTTGACAACACTACTCCGTAGCGGTTGACAGCTCGAGACCACACATCAGTCTTAGCAGCTTGCACATACCACCAGCAACCACCAGAGTGAGACAGAGACAACATAGTTTACAAAGGAATCTCAATCTACAACACCGCCACCATTTTTGATTTGGCTTGATACAGTATACTGTAATTCAGTGCTTATGTCTAAGAGCAGTTTATCATTTCATATGATAGATAAGGGAGATCCTTATAGCCTGAAGGCATCTACCTATGTACTTATTTACACACTGCAGTCCTGCCCTCTGCAAATAAAATCAAATCAAATAAGACTGATCAATATGTGTGGCATTAATATTAATACACATATGCATCCCACATGAATAATTAAGAGTAAACATATGTGAATAAGGATTGGAAAAGAAGTTGAAAGTATGTAGCAGGCTGCACTTGGCTGAAGTGTGCAGATCACCCTTTCCTGTATTATTTTTAGCTGGTGAATCGTCGGTTGCCCAAAAGCTCCACACAGCAAGCCAAGCTTTTCTGTCTGAATTAAAACTCAGTACTGATTAAACTCAGTAGTGATGAACAGCAGAAGATTATGATGAGGGGTAGGAGAGTTATGATCATGATGGTGGCTTAAAATAAGCTCCAAAACCAAAATAAATGTCTTTAATTCCTTGAGTGGGAAATTTTAAAGCATGTAGTGGAAAACTAGAAGTATGTGAATAAGGTGGGTTGTGCCAGCAAGGATTAATTTAAACAGAGTTTAGAGCTAATTGATGATTTGTTGAGTGGCACTTAATTTTAAACAAGCAATTAAAACCTGGATTAAACTCAACATTTAATAATTAAAGTTTCAAAATAATAATTACAGTAATAATCTTACTGGAAAACTAAAATCAGGATTCAAACGAGTGGTTTAAACATAACCTTGCTTATTTCATGCTAGGTTTAAAATATCATTTAACTGGATTAATGAAATAGTGTTTTACAACCAAATCTCTATGAGCCACAACTGTAGCGCACAATTACTACAGACAGTGCTGAAGCAAAAGCCCATTGACTACTATTATATTTTTCATTTCGTGCTAAGTTTTCTCCTTTTTCTAAGTACAGGGAAACATGTCAAAATTATTGTCTGTGGTAATTAGCCATACTCTACAGATGTGGCAGATAGAGATTGGGATGAAAATCTCTGGAGAACTTGGAGGACTTCTTCAACAAATAAACCTTGGTTTAATCCAGGTTAAAACTTAATCCTTGCTGGTGCAACCAAATGTTAATTTCTGAGACTAATTCGTTTTTTCTTTAAAACTTTATTTTTATTTAAATAAGTTACATATTGGCACATATTACGTCATCAAGCTGGTGGAGCTCTCCAGGGCAAGACGGAGGAATGAAAGACAGGAGAGAGGGGTAAACAAGTGTGAAGGATAAGAGTGACTCTGACTCGAGGCGTGTCCCCGGGTAGTGGCCCAGCAAAATGAACTCGGATGTCTGCAGAATGTACCTTGAAGGATGTAAAATGTTGTCTTTCTTTCTTTATATCTCTCTCTCTTTCTTCTCTTTCCTCTTTTTGTTTTCCTCTTCCTTCTTTTCTTTCTCTTTGGTTCAATCTCACCATCTCACTCTCTCTCCCGCCAGATTGTATCAGGATAGACTGTAACCTCAGTAAGTGATTCTATGTGTTTATTGCAATTACAGCATGTTCTATTTCTCTCTCTCTCTCTCTCTCTCTCTTTCTCCTTTCTCTCCCTCCCCCTCTCTCTCTTTTTCACCTGCTTAGGTACACAAATATGTTCCAATTATCACTACTGACAAATTGAAAAGCTTGTACTCACACACACGCGCACACACACACACACACACACACACACACACGTGCTTATACACTGACACACGTGTTACCACTGTAGGGACAAATGTGCAAATACATGCTGGGATAGTAACTGAGAAGTGTTGTTTCATGCTGTGTATATATATGCTCTGCAAGGTAAGTCACACTCACATATGGAGATACCTGTGTGTGTGTGTGTGTGTGTGTCTATTATTTATATTTATGTTTATATTTACATGGAACATATAATTCTCAATTCACTTAGTTGATTGTTTAAGTAAAAGGAAGTTAACACATCCTCTAGAGAACACTCTCCTGCACATTTTTAATACACAGTTACTTTTATTTGTTGAGTTTAACATATTGTGAAAAAAATAAGTCAAAATTTGGCCTGTGCAAAAGTTATGGCACATTTATTTAGTTATTTGAACAGGGGTATTCAAATTTCTGTATACGACTGTACATAACCAGGTACATAAATCTAGTGATGGGGAGTCGATACGCTGATGCATCTGGGACTCCAAGACGTCTCTTGACCAACAATTCATAGAGTTAAAATGCTTGTAGTCGACTCTGTGTCTCTGTTGACTCTTTGTTATTTCAACCTAGTATCTTTGAACAAAAACAGTATCCTCAAAGCCAGTCATTTAGCATATGGAACTGCTCACCAGCCAGTGTTAGTGCACGCTAACACATTCTTCAGCTCATAACTTAAATTAGCCCAAGACATCTTGGTACAGTCTATGAATTTGTATATCACTATGAGCTGGTTAATCTGTTGTAGTCTACAGAGGTGACCTCCCGACTCCACTTTTGTACATTTTAACCAGTACAGCACTAGTGCCACAGATAAATGGATATAGCAAAGATTAAACCATCTCAAATGTAGTTTTTTGAGCAGTTACAGATCATAGTGAATCAACACCTGAAAGCCTTTAGTCACACATCACTAACTAAACCTTGTTTCTCTTGCTTAATGTACCAAAAACAATCATAAATATTTTTACGTGGCCATTTTCCAATCTCTTATTATCCTCTAGAATTAAGCAGCCTGTTTATGGCACTACAAAAAAATAATACATTAATTTTGTAGCTTAGTTTCTGTATATGGACTGTGTGGACTGAGGAATGAACATTTTTGAAGCTTATTTTAACAAGCTTCAAAAGTTAATGTAACAAGATTTATTTTTTAGAATTTCTGTTGTACTATTCACCGTGAAATTATCACACAACGAGAAGGACATCTGGTTCCAAATGGTGTAAAAGAAAAGAAATTGGAGTTCAGAGGTTTGACATTGATGATTTGTTTTTGAATCAGTATACTGGACACTCAATAGCATCTATAGCATCAAGTGATACCATTATCTGAGCAGCAGGTGGCGCCATAACTTACCACTAGATTAACCTGCATAGTGGAACGCCAGCCATAAATGTGAAAATTGCATCACTGAGGAATAACGTCACACAGCATTGGAGGCTTTTACATCTGAGTGGCTTAAAAAAATAGAAATGAATACCGTAAGTTGAGGGTTTAGAGATTTAATCTCTCTAAAGTTGCAGTGAACAGCTGCAGTGTTTGAAAAACTGGCACAGTTATGTTTCTTCAGTATGGAAATATTGCCCTGCTCACATCATCTTATGCTGTTGTTTTGTTTACAGATTGAAAGTTTTCTACTCACATTCTCTCCCACTTTTTTATTTGAGAGATTGATATTAACAATGTGCTTTATGACAGTAATCTTACACGTCCATTATTCCAGTTATGTTAGAATTAGTAAATCTGAGGAGATAGATGCCCTTTACACTGGGCAGCCAGTTTATTAGAAATATTTGTTTATTAGTGTTTCTTATCACCTTTAAAGGGCAGCAGTGAGTAATGTGTGTATATTTGATGGATGTTAGCATCTTTAGAGGGCAGCAGTGAGTGATGTTTGTTTATTTGATGTTTGTTAATAACACCTTTAGAGGGCAGCAGTGTGTAATGTTTGTTTATTTGATGTTTGTTAGCACCTTTAGAGGGCAGCAGTGAGTGATGTTTGTTTATTTGATGTTTGTCAATTTCACCTTTAGAAGGCAGCAGTGAGTGATGTTTGTTTATTCAATGTTTGTTCATAATACTTTTGGAGGGCAGCAGTGAGTGATGTTTGTCAGTAACATCTTTTTTGCTGCTGTCGGAACAAAACCTTGTATCCATTTTTGTCGTTTTTCAGTTTTTGACATAATTTGAAAATGTCTGTTGCTTTTTACATTGTGTGTAAATTTCATGATGAATAGACCAAAAGAAAGTGTCTGGTTCCATTAACTTACATTAAAAGTAAAGTTTCCTTTCCCTGTAAGGTTACCATTTTGGTCATATGAGGTTTTCTTCCAACAACAGTGATTTGTTTATTTGAGCTCAAGCTGTGTCTATTTGTCTGCGCAACTAAGCATTGACACCTAGGAAGCAAGATAGCTAATCAGCCAGTTTGGGCGTTTTAGACTTGAACTTTTATAATTAAACAAAAAAGGCAATTGCAGTTATTTAAATAGCAATTACCTGCCAGCTAAAATTTCATGATCATGCTCTATAACAAAGCAGAATTCAGTGCCACATAAGCTAGGGTGTTGCAAGGGTATCCTGGCTGGCATCAGCTTTGGCATTTTACAAACACCCTCCTCCCCTCTGCCCTCTCCTGCACTCCCTGCTCTATTTCCTTCCACTATCAACACTTTTCACACAGCGGTGCAGAGAGGCAGTGCTATGTGACATATGGGCAACTCACGATGCCATTAGAACCTGCTGCCAATGTCATGCCCTCTCACCTACACAGAGAGAGAAAAAGTAGAGAAAGAAAGATAGAAAGAAAGTGAAGGAGACAAAAACAGGTAAAGTGAGAGAGAAAAAAAGAAATAGGGTAAGAAAACAAAGAAAAAAAAAAAAATAAAGAAACAGAAAGAAAAAGAGAAAAACGAAGCCAGAGAGAAATGAAGAGATTCAAAGAGAGAAAAAGAATGAGAACAGACAGAAAGAGAGAGAGACACAGAGAAAGAAAAGGAAAGAGACAAGCAAACAAAAAAGAAAGGAAAGTTAGAGAAAACAGAAGGAAAGGTCAAGAAACTGAGCAAATGAACAGAAGAACAGAAAGAAAAAGAAAAAAGAAAGAGACAATAGGAGAGATATAGAGAGAATGTGTGTTTCTATCAGTGAAATGGTGAGTTAGCTGAACAGTGTTGTTTCTCGGTGTGGGGGAAGGTTGACTCATGTCTCTCTGCAGGTGGACTCATACTGAGCTACAGCCCACCTGAATCTACAGCAGGTGATAATTAACTTTTTCTGTTTTTTTCAGACCGTGTGTTTGTGTTAGAATGCATGGCGGTGTTGAAATCCAAGATTTTAAAGCAGAATGCCCCCTCGTGTCCCATTAGTTATTGATTCTACGTTCAAATAATTCAGTGGTGCATTTTATTTTGATTGGAAAGTTGACTCAAGATCAGTCTTTCTGACCAAAACTTATGCGCAGCCATTATAGGAAAAAACAAAAGTTAACAATCCAGGACAGAAATCTTAAACTAAGGTATTTGATTGTCCCCATAAAGCTCAGGCTTTTTCCTTTCATTTCTTTCTCTCTTTCTCTTTGTCTCTCTTAAATATGAACATACAAAGATAGAAATAGACATATGAACCTCATCGTCATCACACCATTATTCACACCATTATTATGCTGTCTGAGCAGTGACTGGATTTTTGATTTGATTAGCAAGTATAGGAATGTTGTTGAGAGAAACACAACTGCAGTATTCAAAATACAATTCAGTTGACTTTCATTTACTCAAGTACTGTTAGATGTTCATCTAAAGTATAATTACATAAAACTTCAGACCAGTCATAGCAAATTCTGTGGCATTTTCCTCATACAATTGAATTGTAGGGTATGAATCCAGTTCTGCGGTAATATTATTATTATTGCACTGATCAATGATTTGTATGTTTAGAACATGACAGACATGTTTACAAATAATAACTGACATTCTCACTAAAGATGCACTAACATTGTGTGAAAACTACAGATAAAGAACACTTTTTTCAGTTATATGGTATTCTGTCCAAACCTGAAGGCCATGCATTTTAGTGTAGCAGCCATTATTCTATGGCGGAGCGAATGTTCCTTTAAAATTGTCTATAAACAGTATAAACAGTTGCTGTGTTGCAGACGTTAGGCAAAAATGCCATTCTGTTCTTGTAGTAATACCTGCCACTGCCAGACCAAGTGTTTCTGGCAATTCTGTCATTTCTAAACAACAAGAGTGTTAAGAAAAGTTAAGCAGATAGCTTGCTACATATACGAACTTTAATGTATGATTAACCTCAAAGTTAATTCATTTTTACTGAAATTGATTGTGTTATCGATTTACCTCCACAAATAAAACATTGGTATTTTCATATCTAGGTATAATCATATCAGCAAAGGCAGCCCATGTAGGCCAAGAGCTTAACAATTCAAATCAATAAAGATTCTTAAATTTAAGTGTTAAAAATGAATAGCTTGCTACACATGAAAACTTTCCATACTGGAATAAACTCAAAAGTCCATTGCTTGTTTATTTATTATAACATCACCAAACCTCATTTCATGGTCAGCAGCCCTTACCACTGAGCTTCGAAGTAAATATTACAACATTGAAAATCTCAATATTAATTACTATCACATGAATCATATTAAGTGAACAGAGCACTGAAAAGATTAAAGAGGAAACAGTTTTAAAACACAGTTTCAGATGTTTTTAGCAAAACATTCACTTAGCAGTTTTTTTGTTTTTTTTTTGCTTTTATGGCCACATGTAGTTACAAAATCCATATTCATGCCTCCAAAATTCATATTCATCATTTTTAGACTCATTAGCACTTTATTTTTTTTCTCTGGTATGTGTCTAGAGGCATTTAAAGCTTGCCAGAATTCTTGTTTAAAGGCTATGTGAGTTGACCTGATGTCAGGGAGCAGTTAAAATGTGTAGAAAGCTGAGTTATCTTCCTCACAGAACAGGAAGAGCAACCAAACAGCACTTAAAATGTTAAACAGAGCTGACCTCATAAGAAATTCTTTTGAAGAATGTACAAACTTCAAAGGCATACATAATTGGTGTATTTTTTTAAACTGTATTTGAAATGAAAAGTGTGTGTGTGTGTGTGTGTGTGTGAGAGAGAGAGAGAGAGCACATGCAGGCATATGGCATGAGTTTGTGAAAATCAGCAGTTTGTATTTGTCTAGAATTCAGTTATTTAAGAAAGACAACAAAGATAATTAATAGGACTAGATTTATTTATATGATGGACTGTTTAAAACATTTAAGATGCAGTTCAAATTGTGTGCAGATGAATGCAAATACAAAAGCAGCATTGCAAACAGTGTTCGAATAATTAACATTAGAAAAAAAATTCAGTATTAGAACTTCAGTACTTATTTTGAATTGTAAATTATTTTAAATGAAACATTTTGAAAATACATATGAAAAACTTTTATTAAATGATATTAAAAATAACATTAATTTATATAAACATTTATTTCATTTATTTCACATTTATTATTACTACATTTGTTTCAGTCCTTTCAAGGGACACTACATTTTTACATTATGTGTAATTGTTATTCAGCATGTTCATGCTTCATTAACAAAGTAGAAGTTCTTCCTCTCTTTAGAAGACACTATTTTTAGGAGATCTTTTATTAAGATACAAAACACCTTAAAGACCTTTTTGTAACTCACTCAATCACTCATTTACTCACCCACTCACTCACTCACATTCATCAGGCTGAAGATTCTCATAAGGAGGCACATACAACGTCTCCTCTTATTGTTCATTACGTTTACACTGCTGTGAAAATTCTGAGTTTTACCTTTCTGTGTAAAGAAGAGCCTAGAGGTGTATGAGCTGAACTGTCACTGCTACTTTACTGTATTTACAGTACAGTCAGAGAGAGGAGAGACATTTCTGTTATATCTGTGACTGCAAGAGTCCATCTCATTCATACTGACACAAATCCCAGCACTGTAATTGCAGGAACAGTGAAAGAAGGAAGCAGGAAGCAGGGCAGGAATAAAGGAGAAGGACTGACTGACTAAAGAGCAGGGAGAGAGCATGCGAGAGATGAAGAACCAGATCTATATGCAGTAGGAAGTGGTAGAGAAATCTGCAGGGTATGAACACACAAGATAAATGCTTAGTAAAGCGAGAAAGGGAAGTGGTCAGTAAAATACATCAACTATGGGGTGATTTAAGAGTTGGCCCGGTTCCAAAAGTGCTTTCTTCTTCCATTGTCTCTCTCTCTCTCTGTCTGTCTGCATTATGATGTCTGTTTGGCCGGATGCCCATTGTGGCAGTTCAGTGTCCTTCATCACTACGTTCTTTTCTTCTTCTTCTTTTTCTCCTCCCATCTGAGAGAATGCTGTTTCCCGGTCGACCTGTCAACCTATGCATGCTCCACTCACAAACTTGTTGTGTTCTGTTGTGCCAGCTGTTGTGAGTTTTACAGAACCTTTAGAAAAAATCACATTCATCCTAATGAAACTAGGTTGGCTACATAACATCAAGTTTCCAGGTTAAAATGCTACACTTCCAAGCTGTACTACAGCCTTAAAAAAGGGGTTCTTCAAGAAATCTTTAGTGAAGGCAGTGGTAATATATATATAACCATTTGAGTGGATTTTTGCGTGGTTAAGTAATTTCATCATAGGAAAACCTATTGTGTGTCGTTCTTAAATGTTGCACCACAAAACATTCTGCTATTGTTACAAGATAAGGAACTTTTTGGTACTATGTATAACGCTTTTTGCTAAGAGTCTGTGTTGTTGTTACTAATCCAGTCTAAACAGGTTGGAAATGACAACAAATTTACCACCATGCGAATGTTAGCATAATTGCACAAAATATACATTGTTATCCTCCTAATATCCTATTAACTTATTAATGCATTCTAAATCAAGGTGTTTGTCAGAGGAGCATGGATAGGCCAATTAGCAGTCAGACATGTATGAACGTCATTATTATTGTTATTACTATTATACTGTTGCATGTCTATAATGCATTTAGCATAGGGTACATTTTTGTGCATATTGTGTAAATAAGTGCGTGAAACAGTAACATGATTATTTCAGCAGTCTAATCTGCATATTTACAACATGTTTACAACAAACAAGGTTTAAAGAATATTAATGATATTTAATAAAAGTTAGAAAAAGGAACTAGGACAGTTTGAGTCCCTTTAAACAATCAGTCTTTAATGTCAGAAAAGGATGTCATGAAAACAATGATAGCTTGCTACATGTGAATACTTGCACTGCACCTCAGTAGTTCATTTCTGTTTACTTAAATTTGATTGTCAATAAATCTGTGCAAGCAAACTAGAGATTTTGTTAACAGTGTTTGACTTTAGTCATCTCCAGCATAGACCATAGTCCCCCGTCTATATAGGCAACTATAGATTAGAGGTAAATCTTAGACCTCACAATAATTCAAATCAATTTCATTTCTTTAGGTAACAATTTAATACATAATAATAATGAATACACAAAAGCGACTGGATGAACTGTTTTCACAGTAGTGGCATATAGACCATTTTTTTAATAGACATGAGGATTTCATTTTGGCCAAAAATTTACTATATTGAGTACTATTATAATTGATAGATTAAATTAATAATTAATAGATAATAACATTCCATATTGATGCAGTTAAATTGCCTCCGTCAGAACAATGCATCACCATTCATTTTTCTATGCCCAATATAGATTAGATGAAAGATTCTGGGTTAAAAAGACACATTGTAACTGCAGAATGATCACAAGCCCTTGTCTCTCATCTACAGTTCAAATCCACACTAATCTCACTTTACGTTCACATTTACGTTCAACTTTGAACCTGATTCCTGTCCTGTCCTCTATCTAAATGACCATCTGTTGCTCTGCCAGCGATATCGAGTCCGTACTGTCATCCATGGTGAAGTGCAGCACTGTCTGACTCTGATAGTGTTTTAGTGGGTTTAAATGCTTATCATCACTGACCCTGGAGTCTTTACTGCACTGATTACACAGGAGATGGCCTCGCTCAGGCAGATGACCTTTGCTAACCTCAAGGGTGAAATGTAGTATTAAGGGTTTTGTGTGTGTGTGTGTGCATGTGTTCAACAATACACTGACTACATAAGAAAATCACAGAAAATAGAGTAACACACCCTACCCAATGCTTTTTACAAAAGCTTTGTTTCATTTGTTTAAAACTGAAAGAGCAAAACCATTTCCTTTTGCCAGGCTCAGGTTTAGGCTTGGACAATTCTTATTAGGTATAGATATTTACATATAATACATAACAGTCACATTATTACATATACACTGCCATTTGCAATCACTTCTCATATTAATAATTGCTTTTATTTTTATTAATTTAATCTTATACAGTGTAGATTAAAACACTGTATTTCAAGATGTTTTTCAGTATAAGTTTTTCACAAACACCAAAAAGATATAAAATGATAAATAATAAACTGTACTTAGTTACTTGTAATAATTTATTTATAATTTGTCTGCCTAAGAGTTGCTCACTGTTCCAAATGTGAGAAATTCTGGATATTGATTAAAAAAGTTGTGACAGTTTGTGAAATATGAATAAAATCAGAAAGCAGTTTGACCTGTATTAAATTGAAAACAGTATAAAAACAAATATTTATAGCTTATGAACTTTTTTGTTTTTGTAAATATTCTCTTATTCCAAATTTGATGGCTGCAGCACGTTCCAAAAATGTTGGACGGGACCTTTGCCACTGTGTTAGATCACCCTTTCTGTTAACACTTAATAGTTATTTGGGGGCTAAAGACATCAACTGAGCCAGTTCTGTAAGTGAAATTTTTCAGCAAGTCTTCTTTCTTTTCTTTTAATTTTTTGTTGTGCAGCTGTATCGGGCCTTTGTTGTTCTTTTTTTATACATAATACTGTGCCACATGTTTTCAATGGGAGACAGGTCTGGGCTGCAGGTCGGGCCAGTTTAGCACCGACACCCTTGCTGTTGCCATGCTGTTGTAACACTTAAAGAACACGTGTCAAGCTCCAGTCCTCACAGGCCAAAACTTTGCATACTTCAGCACAACGCTTCATTAACTCACCTAATTCAGCTCATCAGCTAATTAGCAAGGCCGTAATGAATTCAGTGCAGTAGGTAAGGGAAAAAGGCTAATCTCTGCAGCACTTCGGCCTGGAAGGTCCCCAGTTTGACATGCCTGACTTCAAGAATGTGGCTTGGCATTGTCATGTTGAAATAAGCGTGAATGTCCCTGGAAAAAACATCATCTAGAAGGCAGCATACGTTGCTCCAAAATACACATATATCTCTTGGCATTAACAGTCCTTCACAGATGTGCAATGGGTACTAATACACCCGCATACCATGACAAACCCTGGCTTTTTAACTTTAAGCTGGTAACAGTCTGGATGTTGCTTTTCTTCTTTGTTTGTTATTAAACATACATTCCCATGAAATCTCATAACATTCCAATCTATTAAAAAGTTATATGTAATAAAGTGGAATGACAAAGGAAAGTATTGAACACAGTCATAAAAATCACTAAACCAGCCAATTCCACTAATTAGTTCTCTGGACTTGTCCTATTTAGAATCAGCTGAGTTAATGCATGTTGGTAGGTTAGTAGTTCTACTCTTTAAAAAGGGGTACCTACCTCTGAATTCAAGCAAACAAATCATTTGTCACCAAGCGGTCATGCAAGAAATGTCTCATGATGAGTAAAAACAAAGAGCTCTCCCAAGATCTTCACAGCAAGATAGTTGAGCAGCATAGCAAAGGCACTGGTTACAGATGGATTTCTTAACTCCTAAATGTTCTTATAATCACTACTGGGGCCATTTTTCATAAGTGGAGGGAACATCGCTCGACCATTAACTGGTTCCTTACAGAAAGTTAGTCAGAGTAGTTGTCCAAGAGCCAAGGAGAACTTGAAAAGAGCTCCAGAAAGACCTGGAAAAATGGGCACAGCTGTCACAGGGAAAACAATAGGCAGTGTACTTTACCGCCACACTCTCCATTCGCGATCACCCGGAAGACTCCATTTCTGAAGAAAAGGCATGTTGAAGCTCATTTGAAGTTTGATGTAGAGCAATAAAAGAACCATGTAGATTACTGGAGAATGTAGTGTAGATGAGACAAAACACAAACTTTTGAGTGACAAGATGATGTTTGAAGGAAAAATGGCTCTTGAAGACCATACTTACAGTGAAGTTCCGAGGTGGAAACATCATGGTTTGGAGCTGTTTCTCTTCTCATGGTACCAGCAAAATCCAAATTATTAAAGAGAATATGAGTAATGCCCTGTACAGGGACTGGGAAATTCTTGGGAAGTATCAATTGCCATCCATGAAAATGACAAGGATAAGACCTTCCAGCAGGACAGTGATCCAAAACATACTTGAAAAGAGATTTTCAACTAATTCCATAGAAAGAAACAATGGTGTTGGAATGGCCTAGTCAAACACCAGACTTAAACCCAAACAAAAACATTTGAGTAAGAAACTGAAGATCGAGAATGATCAGCGGGCCCCCTGGAGTCTTCAAGATTTAAAAACTGTCGATGTGAAAGCATGAGCTGAAATCCCTGCTGAACACTGTAAGTGATTAGTTTCTTCCTAGAGGAGGCTTCTTGAAAACAAAAGCTTCTCCACTAAGTATTAAGAACATTTTAGTTAGTGTGTTCAATACGTTTTAGTTTTCTTATCTTTTGCTTATGTAAACAGTGCTAGTACTTTTATTGAGTTAATACACATGACTAACTTTAGGTCTAAAATTCGGGTGAATAGCTGCATTGGAAATATGTTTATTAAAATTTATTGACGTGTTTTTGTTTAAATACAGATCAAACTGAATTTATAAATCAGGCCTTTCTGTTTTTAAATGCAATTTCCATACTATCTCAACTTTGGAATTGAGTTTTGTAATCATCTGCTGCTCTGTTTATCATTCTGGACACATCTAACATTTCTTTTTAACATTTATCTGCAGCTTTACTTTCTATTATTTTTTTGAACACCATGTTCTCAAACTTATTTGTTCAAAAGTTTTGAACGTCAGAGTAAGTACTTACATATACACCGATCAGGTATAACATTATGACCACCTCCTTGTTTCTGCGCTCATTGTCCTTTTTATCAACTCCACTTACTATATAGGTGCACTTTGTAGTTCTACAGTTACAGACTGTAGTCCATCTGTTTCTCTG
>JAILXH010145019.1:0-23877 GCA_023558415.1 Piaractus mesopotamicus
TGTGTGTGTGTGTGTGTGTGTGCACACGCACTGTGTACTTTGTGTCCAGCATAGTATGGATGGCCTAAAACAGACAATCCAGTCATCCTTTAGGAAGGTTTCTGATGATAAACATTCATTCTGTTCAAAAGTTTGGAATCACTTGTATTAATATTTTGGTTGCTTACCATATTGTCGTCCAAATCTACAGACAACATTTTTGTCCGGACCCAACCTGACCCAGCGCACCAAGTTTTAAATCCAAACCCAAAAATCTCTTTAAAACCGACCACCAAAAAACAGAGGCTGAATAAAACTCCACATTCCTGATGACAGTGCCTGTTATCTTAGCATCTAAATTAAGTAGTGATAGTCACAACCATCATTAGATTATTGATAAACCAAATTTTAAAAGGCCTAATTTCTAAAATTAAGCTTTATTCCACTTTAATGAACACTGCCAACAACATGAGTGACTCTTGCATGCCAGATTAAAATGTTTTAATTTAATTTGACAGTAAGGGGCAAAAATAATGTAGTGGTAGTAGAGAGTGCTAACTGCAAAGCAAAGTCTGTTAAAGATATGACACAGGCCATGACAAACTTGAATGTGAAATTTGGCCCCAACCCAAGCCTCACAATGAAACTTCCTGCGTTCTTAAAACTAGCCAGTATTTTGCATGCCGAGGTGCTTCAGCTGGGCCCTTTGAATACCACAACCTACCCTTCAGTTGTACCTTTTTGTTCCCAAGGGCTCCTCAATGTGTTTGGTATTGTTTGTGGAAGCAGATGTTTACTTATGTGGATTGTTGTTTTTGCGTACATTTAAGTGCTTTCAAGTATTAATGTAGTGTTGGTCAATTAGTATTTTTGTTTTATGTAATAATAATATAATACAATATATACAGTTGACTAATATGTCCTCAACTATTCAGTCAACTACTCAGCGATATTCCTTGATTTTATTAATAAAAAACAAGGAGAAAAATTCTGTAGTAAGCATGCAGGAGGAGAGTCCAGAAAACTTTTTTTATGATAAACTACATTCTTAATAAGGACATTCTTCATGAAATAAACCAATTCCACTGTCAGGTGTCAAGTTGTGTAAGTCTAGATTGAAATATAGACCCACAAGGCAGTTCTTTAACAGGAAAGGGCCATTTGACTGTCGTGCAGTTCTTGATTAACGTGTAAAGGCAAGAAACTGTGAACATGGCAATTTTTTTGTTTGTTTGTTTTTTTTTTCACTTTATCTTGTTGAAAGGCATCAGATGGTCCTAGGTCTAGACTAGTTCAAGTACAACAAAAACTTTTCTTATATGAATGTCCACTTCAAATCAATAACTAGTTGACTACTTTTTTGAGTGACTAGTCAACTACCTGAAGCTACGCTTTGTAAGTTTTGGCTGTTTGGAGACCTCTGTAGTGGAAATGTATAATCACAGGCAATGTGCGAAAGAACTCTTTGTATCATTGGTTTTGTAGCTTTTGTAGCGTTTTGTAGCTTTGGACCCTCCCAAAACAGATAATCTGGTAATTGCGACCATGTTGAAAGAGTATTCAATGAGAAAATTGGTGAAGGTTGTGTCTTCTGTGGACGTGAGTGAATTTTTTGCTGTTGTCATCATATCTTTGTCATAATGTTGAGTTTGCATTTGAGACCTAAACATCAAGCCAAACCTTCTTTTTACACCTGTGCGTATATATGGACCATTCTACCGAAGCAGTTCAAACTACAATCCTATACAAAATCATAATTTATAGGGTTCCTTCTATTAAGAGATGGCTGTCCCAAACCCTAACCCCTAAAATTTTAATTTGTACTTTTTAATTGTTTTTTGATTTCTATGCAAGCGAAGTTAAAAGATTTAGATTTATCCTGAGTTTAATTTTTAAATAAAAATGTCACTAACGAAGCACAAAGAGTTTTAGTACACTGAGAACTGAACTCACAATTGAAACACATTTTCTGCTAAACTTTTGGGGTTTTAATGAATAATATTATGACTTTGTGCGTACAACTGTTTGAAGCCATGTTTCCTAGTTAAAATGAACAAAAATTTTCACTACCAAACCAGTCACTGCTGAAACATTTAGTAAAGTTTCGGAAGTGTAATAGCGGTTTGGTTAGTGAAAAAATAAAATGTTCATTTGTTTTAATTTGATTTAATAAAATAAACATAATTTAGGCATAAGGCCCTCTGACTTTGAACCAGTTCAGTAGAAGGATTCCTATCTTTTTGAAAACATTGATTCCAAACTTTTGAGCCTTAATGTACAGTCGGGGTGCGTATGTGTTTCTGGGTTTTTAAATATGCTGGGGTTTCCTGCAGGACTTTGTGTCGTGTCACCCGTCTCTGCAGCGGCTGATGCTTCAGGTGGGTGAGACAGCTGGGAGGTGAGACAGGCATGGAGCAATCAGGAACAAGCTTGGAAAACACAATGCACACTATTGTTTTTAAACTGAGCACACGCGTGCGTCCGGGTAGTTTTGTTGAACAAAAAGGAGCTTGTTGAAGCAGACCTCTGCTCCTGACCAGGACCCTCTTGGATTTTTAGAGGATGTTTTTGGTTCCCCTGAGTAAGAGACTGAAGTGGAAAACAGATGTTTGTCTTCCAGAAAAAAGGGCTTCTTTTTGGACTGAAGCGGAGCGTCCTCTCTACCCTCATGTTTATCCCCCTCTCTGCCTCCCCCCTAACCACTTCTGTGTCTGCTCGGAATCATGTTCTAGTGCTACACACACACTCAAGCTTTAAACAGGCATAAAATTTTGATCCAAATCCAAATGTAGCCCGAGAAAATAGTCTGACCCAACCCCACCCAAAGGACCAAGTTGTGGATCCAGACACAACCACCATCAACCAGAGGCTCAATAAAAGCCCACATTTCTTAATAACAGTGTCTGTTACCTTAGTAACAATATCAAGTTATCCAGTGACAATGAAAGCTGTCATTAGATTGTAATATATTTTTTTGTTTAAATGAAAAGCCTAGTTTCAGCTACCCAAAATTAAGTTTAAATTCTACTTTAATGAATGCTGCGGACAACATGAGTGACTCTTGCACGCCAAATTAATGTTAATCACATAAGATTGCTAGATTTTTTGAGGTAATAGCAATAAGGAAGAAGAGTAATGTAGCAAGGAAGAAAAAAGCAAAAACAGGGACAGCTGCAAACCAAAAACTGAATGTGTGATTTGAACCTGAAGCCCAGCCATCACAACCAGTCAAAACTGAATATACATTTTTCATAAACTTGCATTTGAAAGTAGTTTCTACAACAAGTACAAATAATGAAGTTGCCTGTAGAACTGAGCATCATTTATTGAATGTCCAGTCAAAACAGACATTAAGTAGACATTTTTTCAATGTCAGGAAAAAGTAGAAAACATATATTTAACAGAAAATGATGTAGAAGCCTCAACACTTAAATATAATATCAAAATTGTCAGTATTTATTCTGCTCACATTCAGTCTTAAGAGTTAGTTGCATTTTCTGCTTTTTTTTTTTTTTGACCAAATAACTCCTAAACACATTCAGTGACGTTGAGGTCTGGACTCTGGGGTGGTCAGTCCACTGTTCTGAGAACAGCAGCAGCTTCTTTTTTTATTTGCAATTTTTTTTTCTGTTTCCTTTTATCAGTAACAGCTTTGACAGCTACACACCACTTTAGACAGAAACACCTGTGAAACACCTGTGGATTTTTTCAGATTTTAAAAAAGAGTGGAGCTTGATTTTCTCTTGTTTCTCAAAGATGAAAGCTTTAAATGCTGTTTATCTGCTGGTGACAGCTTTGGTGGTCTACCAGGACTTGCACAATTGTTAAGAGTCCCATTTACTGTCTATATTTTAATAATGTTTTGAGCTTCAATTTTGGAAACTTCAGTTTTTTTCCCTCTGACCTTCCCTATCCATATGCATGTGGTTTGACACATCTAATCTTCTCAGAAAAATCTCCTAAAAATGAAATGAAAGGTAGTCTCTGATTTTTTTAACAGTACTGTATGTATGAAAAGCGTTTATTTTAACGCTAAATTTAAACTTAAAATATTCTCAAACATACTGTACATCTAAAAATGTGAATTATTGGGCAGGTATTTTAAGCTCTGACTCACACACACACAAACTATGCTGGTTAAAACTTCCTGCATCCTTAAAACTAGCCAATATTTTGCATGGGCAAGGGCTTTAACTAGTCTCATTCAATACCACAACCCCCCTCCAGTCATTCCTCCTTGTTCCTAAGGGCTTCTCAGATGTGTTTGGTGTTACTTGTGGAGCCAGACATTTTTTGTGTGGATTGTTGTGTTTTGTGGTACAAGGCTTTTGCATGCATGTGTAATGAGTACTGTCAAGCGAGTATTGGTGAAGTGTTGTTTCATTGTTGTGGTTCCACAGCTGCATGCGCATGACTTATAATCAGATCTCAGATCTCAGTGTCCGTTTGCTATTTAACTGATACTCTGTATATAACAGACAGAACTATACCCACAGCTATTTCATTAGGTAAAAGTTTAGTTTGGTGATTTGTAAGGAAGGGTCCTTGCTGTGTTAACTTGCAAGCAATCTCTCACTTGTTTTTTTTCCTTTCCTTCCTCTCTTCTTTCATGTAATCTACTTCCTCGCTGTCCTCTCCTGCAGGCAGGTGATGAGACCAAGTCAAAAATGCTGTCGTCTCAGAGATTGTCACCAAAGTGGTGCTTCTTGGACTGTAAGTAATCCTTCTCTTGCGTGTTGTAGTGTTACCGTTTTTATTTTTTGTCTGTCATGCATTTGTGTGCCTTTATGTGATGGCTGTCTGGATGACGCTTTGGTGCCCGGCTAGAATCCAACCTTGAATTTCATTTAATTCCTTCATAATGTTGTAGGTTTTGGCCAAGAACCAAGGTGAATCTGAAAAGTGATCCATTCCGAAAGGTTAGAGGTAAATGGAGTTAGCTCTGAGATCAATACTACAGCATGAGTATAATGAGAGAGAGAAAGTGTTATGTAAATGTTACAACCTACAGCTTCTCCAGGGGTTCTACAACATGGCACCCCTGTCTCTCCTGCCCTCTTACCCCAGCCTTGAAAAAGAGCAAGGCTGCTCAATGCCCCAACCGTGATTAAATAAAGGTTAAGAAAGGTTCTGACTGAGGAGAGAGTATCCACGTTGACATTTCAGCTCTAATGAACAGGCCATTACCATGCCAGCAATACTGTCAGAGAAGGGAGGGGGATGATAGATGAAGAGATAGGGAGAGGGAGAGAGAGAGAGATGCTGTTTGTGTAGATTAATTGGATGTCTGACATGATGGACTCAGTGGGGTGTTCTCCTCCTGCCAACTCTCACCTCTAGACCAACTCTGATTCTACTCATTTCTCATGGAGCAAAAGCCATGAAAACACATCCACATTGACACAGTATTAGCTACTGAGCGTACAGCGTGAAACAGGATTTGCTAATGCCATTGAAAATGACCTCAGATGAACTTGGGAAAGAGTACATCAACCAAGAGTACATGAACCATTAAGGCCAACACCACCTTGCACTCCTGAACCATTAAGATCTATATCACCCTGTCCTCCTGAACCATTAGAGCCAAAACCACCTCTCTGTTCAGAACCATTAAAGCCACCACCGTCCTTTCCTGAACTATTAGAGCAAGCACCATTTTTCAAGGCCAACATCACCTCTCTGTCTGGAACCGTTACAACATGCATGACTATGTTCTCCAAAACCTTTATATCCAGTGGAGCTCTGTGACCAGAACACAACACAAGCTTTATGGAAACATTGCAAACAACCTAAAAATACCTTGCTTTCCAGATTAAGTACCATTACAGCCAGCCTGCTCTTTAAAATAAGAACCCTCAGAGTCATCACTTCCCCTAATTCCCAAGAGCCTTCTGCTCAATAGCACTTTGCTCTTCAGTATGAGAACCATTAGTTGTGTTAGATATGTTAGATCTGAAACTTTGCTACCAACACCGTTCTGCTCTCCAGAAACATTAATACCACCATTTTACTCCCCACAAAGGTCACTGGCAACACTGCTGCTTTTCAGACTGTAATATCTAACACCATACTGGTATCTAGAACCATTACACCCATTCTCATTCTGATCTGCAGAACCATTATATCAAGCACCATTCTACTCTGCAGAGCCATTACATCTATCACCGTTCTGCTCTCCAGAGCCATTGCTGCCAGCACTGCTGTGCTCTGAACAACCTTCCTTGTTTTGCTCTTTAGAACTGTTATTTTAACACCATTTTGCTCCCCAGAACCATAATACTCATTCTCATTTTGCTGTCCAGAACCTTTATATCAACACCATTCTGCTCTCCAGAAACATTAATGCCAACACCATGTTACTCCCCACGAAAGTTACTGCCAACACTGTACTGCTCTTCAGACTGTAATAACTAACACCATACTGGTATCTAGAACCATTACACCCATTTTCATTCTGCTCTCCAAAACTATTATATCCAACACCATTCTACTCTGCAGAGCCATTATACTTATTACCAATCTGCTCTTCAGAGCCATTGCTACCAATATTGGTCTGGTGTGAAAAATCATTACGCCTATCCTTGTTTTTGCTCTTCAGAACCATTATACCAACACCAGTCTGCTCTCCTGCGTCCTCATTCTCCTATCCAGAACCATTATATCAAACATCATTCTGCTCTGCAGAATCACTAATGCAAATCTCATAATCTGACATAGACCTTGTGGTATTGTGGTAATATATACCATAATACCCTTGAAATGTGAGGTCATAGCATAAAAAAGAAAGTCACATATGAGCAATTGTAGTGTCATTATAAAAGAAAGTATTTTTGTGTTTGAGTTCTCCGAGGACTACAAAGCCCTCTGAACCCGTGAAGTGTTAAACCGAAGTAATGTAGACCGGAATCAACAGAAATGAAAGTGTGGCTTGATTTTACCCTCAGGTCACAGCTTTATTTAATGAATGGGCATGGGAATAGCATTAGTCCCTTCACTCCCTGCATAAGGGAGTATAGCAATTAGATGGGAGGAAGCAAGGTGGCATTAATTCTTTAATTACCTCTTTGATCCTTTGTTAGAGGATCTGCACTTGTTTTATTTCTTTTATTTGAGGTAAAATTCCATTATTGTTGCCGGTGAGGATGAAACAATACAAAGCAATATATTTATGCATAGTGCTTCCAACCAAGTACAGGAAGTATATCATTGAAAATAAAGACAGATATAGCAAAAAGTGTTCAGTCTCAGCATATTATTTACATTTTCATGAGAAGCTTTATAAAAGTATGCTCAGAGAATCATGCTTTAGTACGATCAGTAATCTAACTTTTAAATGGTCCACCCAGAAAGATCCTGGTTATAGGTTTAGTTGAACTCATTTGTTGTACATTCATTGTTTTGGTGTGGAACTCAATCAGGGCACAGCTGTCTGTCAGAGATGCTTTACACTCTTGGCAGCCATTTGGTGGAGAGCTGGATGACTTCCCCGTCTCATAGAGCACAGAGAGAGTGGGGGGTGGAAATGCAAGAGCATATATTTTTCACTGTTGAGGGGAGTGATGTTTGAAGGAAGGTTTAGGAGAAACTGGAACATTCGTTTTCATCCCTCATTTTCTCTTCTTCTCCAGCGCTCTGATTTTCATTTTGGCTCAGGGTAGATCCCGGCTCCACTTCTGGAGACAAAACTGCTGATGCGTTTTCTTTTGTAGAGCAGAGAGACAGATAAGGATTTGATCACAACCCTCAGCAGTTTGATAATACAGTGACGCTTATCTGAGGTATTCCTAGACAGAACTGAAAAACTTCAATACCACAAACATGAAATATTTAAGTCTGCATTAATAACGTTATATAACCCATGCTTCTGAAGGTCCAGTACTCCAAACCTGACATTCTGTAGCTTGTTTTGTTTTCTTCTTAGCTTACACCAAAAGAAAAGCTAAAACAGATATTTTAATTGTTAAATAGACAGAAAAAAAAAAGGCTAGATTTTCAATAGGACTGTCAAACAATTAAAATACTTGATCACTATTAATCACATTAGTTTATGTACATAATCTCCATTAATTACATGTGCTCAGAAATTGACCCTAAGGAAAGACATTGTCAGTTTACAAACCATTCTGTTTCATTATAGCTATATGAATGAACAAAATAAGCTTCATTAAAAGGTAATCATTATTTTCAATAAGTCAATGACATTAGCTGCAGTGACTGTATATTCCAACCAACAAGAGTACATGTAGTGTATATCATATATAGCATCAGCTCCTATGTGACTGTAGCCTCTTGTTCTCATTCATACAGCTTGTGTACTCTTGTTACAGTGAAGGTTCTCAAGGGTAACTGGAGCTGTGTTATTGCTTTTGTTCATTTGCTGCTGAACTGTCCAGCATAGTCTGCCAAAGGTGCAAAGGTATCACTTTGCAACTCTGTCATAGCAACATACAGCTGGGCTTCAGCCTGGACTGCTACAGATGGTTCAGAGGGTCAAACTAGGGAAAACTAAACAGCAAAAGACAATTCAATGTCCCGCTCTAATCTGAGGCACAGTTTTGCATTTGCCGTAATGACCTCTGTTTACTGCTGATACAGCATTTACACTGAGAGCACCTGCATGTTTGTTGAAGGGTGGGCAGCTATTTGGGCTTGTGTAGTTTTCATGGCAATTTGTGTGTGTGGGTGTGTGTATTCTGTGCTCTTAATGGCCTATTAAACATCTCACTTGTGCATTTGTGCATTGTTCCTTTTGTTCTTGATAACACCATATTGTCCCTGCAGCACCTAAACAAAATCAATTAATTAATCAATCGATTGATTCGCTTCTGTAACAATCGCCTTACATGTCTGTCCCTGGTCACGTAAATGACCTCTTCACCTAAAGCCAACCAAGTCCATCAGTGCCATTCTCACTAATGAGTGGACTGACTTGCCCTGTAATCCTTTCCAACTGAAAAGAGGAAAGCATTCTGGGCACATCAACACTTTGAAAACAATGTTTTGTTTAGAATATGTTAGGAAATTATGAAATGTGTTTCCTTCATATCTAAATTACAAAAATTAAACTAACGCTCTCTTTGCTCTGGCCACATCTGTTAGGGTCCGTTCATTTTTCAGCCTGCACAGTTTTTAAAATGATGCCTCTTCTAATCCCAGATAAATCCTGTCAGAGTATAACTGCTGTTTAGTGGGCACTCTAAGATGCAAGAACTTGGAGAACTGAAGGACTATTACATTACAAACTAGAAGCTAATTTATTCCTGCATCATATATTTGCTTAGGACTAAGTTAGTGGGGGGTTATTTTTCTTTGATTTGAAATCAGCCCTTTGGGCTCACTGATGGGTCAGTCTGAGCTGTTCTCTGACTCTGTTGAAAATATTGTTTTAATTAAAATCTGTTGTTGTAAGGAAAGAAGGAAATATTTTTAATCACTGTGTCCAATTTAGGAAAAATCAGCCTAGCCGCTCTTGTAAGAGTCAAGACATTTTTCAGGCTTCATGGTTTTTAAATGATGCTTCTTCTAAAAACTGTTATCCATGTTTGGTCACTCTAGAAAAAAAAACCTTTTAGTACTGTTACCTTACAAAACCATTACAAAACCTCTCATTTGTATCTGCTTGTGTTGTGTTTTTGTAGCGACAACAGCAGATCGATTTTACAGGATTGATCGTGCCCAGGTGAGTGTGACTAATGGTACCTGTGCACTTATTCTCATGTTTTTTTTTGTTTTTTTTAACAACATTCAGCTTGAGAGTACACTGTATGTTTTTATCTCTTTGTGGGGGGAAAAATAATATTCCTGCAATAATAGCAACACAAAAAGTAATTACATTTGACGATCTCCTTTTCTTTAATCTGAAAAAGTTAAATTATTTATTTTTTGCTACTTTAAGTGCTTTTACACCTTCTGTGTTTGGTGCGGACCAATCAAATTTTTCTTTAATTCGGTTCGTTTTGGCAGGTGTGAACAATCCATCCATATTCTGGAGTGCACTAAACAAATGAAACACGGACTGTCAAAAATCGTGGCGTCAGTGACCTGATTGGTTAAATTCAAACTGATGCATAATTAAAATAATTAGTCATGATAGAATGATGTGATAACATATTTAAATGCTGTATTTTTGCAGTGTATAAGATGGCTTCTGCACTAGCTGTGTTTTGTGATTTATTTTTTGGCTGGTGTCAGTACTGTTAAACAGAAGCACAGTGTAATGTGTCTTTCCATAGTTGCAGCATTTGTGAGCATATACTAATGTGCATGTAAAAAAAAAAGTGCACTAATTATTAGTATTCTTGTTATTTTCTATTTTCATAGTTATTATTAATATAATGTATGATAATGATAAGCATTTTTTTCAGGTTGTTAAACTATTACACTTAACGCACATACAGATTGTATAGATATGTCAGAGATAAAAATTGATGAACAGCGAAACTGACATTTTTCATGCTCATTTTACAATCAACTTTGACCATATTCAACTTTAATGGAAAAAAAAACAAAACAAAGCAAATGAACTAGGTGTGAAAACAGCCTTAGCTGAAGGGTTGGAAACCCTCTCCCCCCCTCTAAAAACTTTAATAAAACAGTTTGTGTATGTTTGTGTCTGTTAGGAGCATCTACACTACGTGACAGAGATCTCTCAGGACGAGCTGTTTATTCTGGACCCTGAGCTGGTAGTCACAGAAACCGTGAGCACATCACCAGGCATGCCTGACCTGGTAGACTCATCAGGAGAGAACTCTTCAGCCCAGCGCAAATTTGCCTTCCCATCCTCTTCCTCTTCTCCACCCTCCTCTCCAGCACCCAGGTCAGATATCACACGTTAGCACATAGGCACAAACGACCTATTTTTGAAGGCTTTTATGACGTATGCTGTTAATTATGGCTCTAATGATGTTTTGATTAATGAGCTGTAGTGCAGGCCCCTTTGGAGTGGAGGACACCTTTATAGTCACGTAATTACCACTAACATTACAGCCGTGAATATGGCACAGTTGGTGTGGAATAGATTTATACTGTACTGCCAGATATAGGGCGTTAGGGAACTATAAGTTATAATAAACTGTGGTTAATTAATGGCATAGTCTTGCTATTCAAACATTAAAGGTTTAGATGCAATATTAAAACTACAAATCTACATTATTTTAACACTGCAATAAAATCATTTTTTAGACATGATACATTTAGAAAGACTGATTTTAATATGACTCCAGTAGGATATGACAGATATGGTGCAAATAATATAGCGGATACAAAAGATATGCAATGTGCAAAACATTCAGTGTCTGATGTACTAAGCCTTTTGTGCCAGTTTCAGGAGCAAATCGGAGGACGCATTCTGTTATGTATGAAACTGCCGCACAAGCTTGAACACTCAGTTCATGTTTCATGTGCATGGAATACAAATGCTCTTCTCTTCTTCACGCATACATCTAGAAGGAGAGCGTAGGAGGATTGTGCAAAAAGTGGGTGGAAATCTTAAACGTTAATCTGATTACTTATTCTGCTCGATATATTAAAGTTTGAGCAACTCAGGCGGCTGGGAGTTTTCCTCTGTCTTTTAAAAACCAGGCCTAAATTTGCGTTAAGGTCTCCGAAGACATGCTGTTGAGACATAGCAGTTAGATGGAGACGCAAGCTTCAAACATGCTGAAATAATGTTTACCATCAGAATAACACTGTTTAAACAGTTTTTTTTGGGACCAGATGTACATATGTGAGAAGATGCTTTGCATTTTGGTGGGAAAGAACAACATTTATTAACTCTGCTATCTCTTATAACTTTCATTTTCTCTTTTGCCTCCAGCTTTTTCACGGCTCCATTATTTCACTGCTTCTTTTAAACCTTGAATCTCATGAGTGAGCAGTTATAGGACAGAGCTATGTGCAGTTTGCATGATGCTGCACCAGTATAATAGAAACATACTCAACACAAGAACATTAATGCACATAACAACGTCTGGCCATCACATTGCAAATGCACAGTCCTCCTGTACAAACTCAACGTGTTTCTATGTTACTGTGGTTTTTAAAACACTCAGTGCTCAAGAGGTGACAGAGGACACATCAGAACAGGATCTACTGCCATTCCAACAGTCATAACAGGTGAATGTGTGGACAGTTGAGGACTGTAAGCTGCTTTGTGTGGTCTGTCAGAGTGAAGAGGTGATGATGCTCGTCTGCTATGACAGTTGACCGGAAGAAAGCACACTGGCGGTGCTAGACAGTTTGGTCAAGCTTGGCTCTTGTGTCCCTTGCTGTAGCACTCAGAATGCAGCTTATGTTTGCGTTTGACACATTAGAATGCAAAGACACTCAAAATTATGTTCGCGTACTTGTGTAAAGTATGTTTCTGGCCTTAGGGGGCATTCAGGCGATGCCTTATCAAACTCTCTCAAGCATGCTTCTTTTCATTGTTGTCGATCGAGCAACGCACATTGTGGCTGAACAGCTCTCCTCTAGCCTTCTCTAGCCTTTTTAAACCTCACGTTTAAGCTAGGAAAGAAGCTATGAAACCAGTGTTTCACAAAAAAGAACCTCACGTCATGGCATTTGACCAATCAATGTCAAGCATTCCTTCTCTCTAGTCACCAAAGGAGGAGAAGCTAGTTTTGGCTAGTTTTTGAATACTGAGGGCTCAACACTAAGATTGCCACAATCTGAACTAATTTATGTATTATTGTATTTGTCAGTGTCTAAATGTTTATCCGTCTAGAGTTCTCTCAGATTGCTGTGTCGTTTTTATCTATTGGTCAGTCAAATGTGTTACCCCACCCCCCTAAAAACTGAGTTTAAAAGGTATCTTGTTTCAAAAGGTATTGTTACAAGGACTTTCTGATATCCGTCAAGTGTTACTGGTTTGTTGGAGGTGTTTTAGGGGAGGAGATGTGTGTGAGCAGGAAACTCATGCAAACTTGAAAGCTTGTTTGTGAAAATGTGCTGTTTTTTCAAAAAGAAATGTTACTTTTAATCAAACTGCTGGTCACTGTGGTGCTGAACTTTTAGAGCTGGATTTTACTGCTCTGGATGTTATCTGACAGCAGTCATTCGTGTCTCCTTAGTTTTGTTTAATATCGACTTGATTGACTAAAGCCCAGCCCCACAACACCTCCTATTGGCTACTATTGAGTATGTCAGAGGATGCTCCATTATAAATTCAACTCTGGTAAACTTTTTAACCATTAATGCTTAAAAAAAACAAACGTTTTTGCCTATTAACACATTGTTCTTGTTGAAATCAAGACGTTCTTTTTACACATACCAAGGTGTCTATGCGTGAACACGGCCTAAATCGAATGTTTAATTATGGCACATTGTGGCTGCGTATTGCCGTCTCGTTACTCATTAAGACCCTCGGCGTGTAAGGTTGAGGCAGGTTGAAGAAGCATTTCACAGTTTTGTTTTTTTGTTTGTTTGTTTTTTGGTAATACAGGGAAATATTGTCTGTGGTAATTCACTACATGCACCAAAATAGAGATTTGGTTAAAAAACAATGTTTTGCTTTAATCTCTTGTACCAGTTCAAAACGGGCAGGTTCAATACAAAAAATTGAATATGTATGCAGGGAACATGCACTTGCAGAGTGTGTAGACTGTTCAAAACCGCTGAAATCAAACCATACATGTATGAGGTGTGTATTCGTGTGTGAGACAGAGAAGAGTGTAGAAAAATACAATGTTCCCCGCAGCGTTGCGCTTGATCCGCACCTCTATTTATAGATGCCTGAAAAATCCATACAACTCCACGACTTGTGCTAATCTCCTCCCAAAGAGGGCTGCATGGGAGCGGGTGTGCGTGTGTGTGTGTGTGGGTGTATGAGTGCTTGTTTTGGTTTGTGTGTGTTGGTTTTTGCCAGTTCATGTCAGTTTGTGTAAAAAAAAAAAAAGGATAGGAAAAAACAGTGGTGTTTTAGTAACTTTTGTTAAAACAGTTTAAAAATAGCTAATGAAATGGGATCGCTATATAAGAGCAAAAAAGAGATAGACAGAGAGACACTAACTCGCTCTGGACATGGAGGGAACATGCTTTTTTTCCTCTTTCTCTTTATCTGTTCATCTGTTCTTTCAAACAGACAGACACAGACTGCTGGTATGTCCACCACTGTGTGTGTGTGTGTGTGTGTGTGTTTGAAGCTTAAGAGGCAGAGCCGCATTAACAGTAGGGTAGCTGTGCTTGGCCTGCTAAGGCTTGAAATGGAATACCTAATAAAAGCCCCTCATAGGACTCTATAGAGCATACACCCAGTGGGTGCCTCTGCATATGTGTGTGCGTGCATGCATATTTGTGTACTTGGATTTATTCTCTTTGTAGGACCCAAATGTTGTCGTAAAGGGCAACTTCCATTTTCAAATGGTGTAAAAAAAAATGTCAAAAATAAACATACCAAGTTTTTTCCCCGACAGTGACAATATGCATCTGAGGGAGGGACGGACAAAACATGGGAAGATCTCAGAAAAAGTAGGTAGAGATATTACATGTATAGCTGATTGCATATTCAGCAGGATTTACAAAAGTTTAAGCAACTCGCAGCAGCAGCTTTTGCTTTTCCTTCACCTTATAAAACCTGGTATAAATTTGCATTGTCTCAAAAGACGAGTTACTAAGTGACTTTCGTTAACAATGGCAGCAGATAGAGTGGTTAGATGGTGTTACGAGCCTTGAACACATGCTGTCTGAATGCTTACCGTCAGAATAACACTATTTAAACTCTTGGGACCAAATTTATGTTTTGTCAAAAGTCACGGCACAAATTATGCAGTGATGTGACTGCAATATGTGATGTGCGTGCGATCCATGTTCATTTCCCTAATCATTTCACAAACTCTGTTTTCTTAGACTAAAATAACACCCTTGTAGAATGTTGGAATGGAACTTAGTTTACTCTGAGCAGCTTGCAGCAGCTGTTGATTTTCACTCCGCTTTGAAACCAGGCCTAAATGTGTGTTGAGTCTCAAAACCCATGTTGTTGAGAGACTTCGTTTAACAATGCACTTAGATGAATGTCAGACACGTGCTAAACGAATGTTTACTAGAATAACACTGTTTAAACCCTTGGGACCACATGTATATATGTGAAAAGACACAGGGCAACATATGCTGTGATACCTGTGTGTTTTGATGAGAAAGAACATAATTTATTAACACTGCTATGTCTTCATCACTGAACTTTCGTTTTCTTTGAGCTTATTGCTCCATTATTTCACTGCCTCTCTTAAACCCTGCACCTTACGAGCAGTTACTGTATGGGGCTGTGTGCAGTTTTCATGACAAGCTTCAGTCTTAGCAATTCAAAAGTTAAATTCTGGCACATCTGTGGGCACATATTGCGGCCGTGTCAAGACACATTTTCCACTGCGCTCTTCCATATATCTGGCTGTCAGCATCTTAATGCAGTTCTACAGTCATTCACTGACCCCTGGTTTATGAAAACAAAGTCACATGATCCACACGGAACTCAAATAAAATGCATAAAATGGTCATAAACTTGTTAATGAATCTTGTTAACGAATATTTATTTGCTACTCCATAATATTTAAGCTTCCTATCTTTTAATGCTTAAATCAGTTTGGTGCACAGTTCCGGCTGAATGCCTCATCTGGGGATTCTGCGTGCAATATAAAGCTGTGTTTGCAATACTTTTTCTTAGTAGACAAATGAGAAGTTTCCATAAAGTCAGCAATACAAGTGTATGTGAGTGTGTATGTATGTGTCCATGTGTGTGTGAGCGTTTTTCTCATTAAGCTGGTCTAAGATCAAAGTACACTATGCTTTTCAAAGCTAGAACAGAATCTCTGCAGAGTCAGGGCACATTGCCCTTGTGACATTGCCATGCATAACTTCTCCAAGCACATGCACTCTAGCGACCAGTCATCAGACTTTATTGAGTAAATTTATTGAATATGACTTTTTTTGTTGTTTTTTGTTTTTTTTTTGGAAAGGTGCATAGGCCTTCCACAGAAAGACCCTAACTGCCGAAAAACCGCAGACACTGTGTCGGCTGTAAACCAGGACTTTCCACCCGAGGCATTTCACAAGCTCAATATGTGCTGTACGTTACATCATCTCACAGCCATCCTCAATATCACATAATTCCACCTGCACTGTTTCCTCTTTGCCTCTCCACTGGTGTAAACGTTCCATGTTTCTTTTAGATGAACAGAAAACATTGTAGACAAGCGGAAGAGTACCAGGAATCCCTGGATGCTTAGATAAAATGGCCTGGAGACAAGTTCACCTGCAGCAGAGGCTAAACCTTACAGAGAGGTGCTGCAGGGAACACACAGTTTGAAACACATCCTGCATGGGTGTCTATGTTTGAAAGCCAGAGAAAAACAGCAGTAAACCACATATCGTTGGTTAAACATTGTCATAATCACAACATGTAATTTTGGGCCATTTTTGTTGAACACATAATCATCAAATTAATCATCATTAAGCATGAAGGGCCTGGGTTCGATTCCCTGGCCGGACAACCAGGGTCCTTTCTGTGTGGAGTTTGCATGTTCTCCCAGTGTCTGCGTGGGTTTCCAAAGACATGCGTTCAGGTGAATGGACCAGTAACTGACCCCCCACGACCCAGGAGGATGAGCAGCCTAGCTAGATATTTTTTCCCATTATGTAAAACACAGCCAATAAATAGAAATTGTGCACTAATATTTGCAGAAAATGTCATTTTTAAGTTTACTCCCTGTAGAGAATGTTAACTTACCACTCAGAACATCAGCAAAATGTGTAATTTGGCCATGAACATTTGCATATGAACACATGACTTCCTATTCTGATGCTAAAAAAATAAATGCGTGTTTATTTATGTGTAAGCCCAGTGCGGTGACCACTGCTCAGTGTTGATCCTGGGACCCATCCGGACCCAAACACATGCACTGACAGGGATGAACTCACAGTGCTTTGCTTTTCCCTAGATTTGGTAGACAGCAAAAAATAAAACAAAAACACAATCATAATCAAGATGTCTCTTTTCTCAGTTTTAAACTGTTCTTCTTTAGTGAGCTTTCTTTTTGTTTCTTCCAAGACAAACAGTTAACAAGAGAGAGAGAAAATATGTGAAAGTGTGCAAAATTTATGTGTACCTCCTTCATAAGTGTTGTTATATGTGAAAAATAGGTTTAAACCCAGCCCGAAACCTGGTGATATGTCGGGACCTGTCAGACTCGAGTGTGATGGCAGATCTCTAATCCAGCCCAAGAGAGCAAACTTTTGTCTCTGTGAGGCCAATCTGGGATGCACTGATCATTCCCAATGTTCCCAACACCTTCCTCATTAGATAAGTAAGGCCAGTAACTGTCACCCTGCTGCCTCTGGGGTTAGAGCTTATCTCCTTCCATCTACATGCACCGAAATAGGCTCACATTTTTCCTCATTGCTCCTTATTTAGTTAATCATATTATTTAGTTACTGTTTTATTCTACATAATTTAGATACTATTTAGTGTATTACATCCCACAGGAATACATGCAAAGTTTCTCATTCAGTAGAAAGCTGTGCTAATACTCATTGATCAGGAATGTTCATCTAGTAGTGTGGCAGTGCCAATAGCTCAGCTGTTGATGTGCAGCAAAGCTGTTGTACTTGGATGCAGATTATGTAATATATGCTTTGCTGAATGCTAAACGTGCTCTGTCTGAACTGCACTCCAAGCATTGACTGGCATTGCCGCAGCCACATGCTGACCTGAACTGTTGTGTGTTATGTAACAGTCACAGTTCGGAAAATCCGATTTTACTTCCAGTCTTTGGTCGATTGATAGAATGTTCATGGATTTTTGAGATGAAATGGATGGTCACGTGGTCAGTGTTCATTTGTCAGTGTCTCTCTGAGGCATAGTACAGAAAGTTGATTCTGGTTGCTAGGTGCCTAAAGATCAAAACCAAATGTTTCTTTTATCCTACAAGCTTTGAGAACTGTTTGTGACTCTACAGTCTTGATCTTGTCTGCATCTAAAGCACACACTGTGAATTATTAAAGTAACATCAGATGCGGTTGTTATTGTGCAGCGTGCTGTGCTGTTGCCTCGGTGTCCATTCTCATTGTGAAATATTTGTTCTTCGTGGATTTACTCTCGCATTGTGTTTATGAGAGATTACAAGGCGATATGAGCAGATAGCCCTGAGTGAAAACAGTCTCTGAGCTGTTTGTCCCTCCATTTCTTCTTCCTAAAAGGTCGTTTCATTAAAACAAATGTTGACTTTTTCTGTTTCTTATGGCCAGGCATCAAACATCTCTGAGAAACCCACAGAGCTTTTATCCACAGTTTTTTTTTTTTTTTTTAAACGGTTTTATCTTTTTTATTGCTTCATCTTTCTTGTCCTTTTTTTCCTCTTATTTTTCTCTCTTCTTTTTAGGCACTGTTGGGTTTGTGTGTTGTATTTGGTGCTCATATCCTCATGTGCACATGTGCGCGCACACACACAAACACACACACATTCAGGTCTATTTTTTGGATCATTGCACTCTTGATCATTCTAGGGGATGAAATAACGATCCTGCACTGAGTCAACATATTTTTTTTTAGCTGCACTAACACACTCAAACTTGCATATAACAAGAACCAAATGAATAGAGGTGAGTTTAGCCTGTGGGCAGATGTCTGGGCTATTGAGAAAGCTATAAGCTAGGTTTGGTGTTATGAAACTGTAAAACCCTCAGCTTAGTAAAGTACTCAACATTTAACCATTGGTGCCTTTATCTGAAAGTAGGGCTGGGCGATAAAACGATAACGATAATTATCGCGATATAACTGAATGTAGAGTTATACATTCTCTGTTTGAGTGGAGCGACCATCAATCTGTTCTCCTGTGACTTAGTGTGAGTGACGAAATAAGTGGCGTAACTGTACTGACCTACAGTGAACACTTTCTCCCACTCTCCCATGACAGATTTGTGAAATGTTCCACTGTTTGGTGAGTGTTTGTTGTATTCCGACCATAAAGGATAGTTTAAAACAGCAATTAACCACCCAGGAGCAAAAATCAGTCTTCAAACTTGAAGGAAATAATGATTTGACATTTATCGCGATATGGATTGATATCGAATGATATGAATTTTGTTTATTGTGATAACATTTTTGGCCATATCGCCCAGCTCTATCTGAAAGTGTTTGATTTCCAAATAGTGTCACATGAAAAATTTGTTTCCGGCCATATGTGCCTGGATTGGTTTTCAGTAAAGCTGCTTTACAGTGTTTACTGTTTGAAAGAAAAATTAATTGAATTAAAATGTGACAGTTATTTACAATGTTGTGCTCTCTTCGTTTGCTTCTCAGTCAAAATGACCATTAAGTTATTAATTTTTCAGGAAATATTTTTGAGGAGTTTAGACATAAGATAATCCACTTGCATGAGGAAAGGGAAAGTCAAAGGAGAAAGAAGAAGTGCAAAAACAGTTTTCAAAACTGAAGTTCAAAAAATTAAACAGTATAGGAAAACTGAAATGAGATTCCTAACAACCGTACAAGTGTAGCCCACCAAAATTGTCCCCATCAGATAAGCAGTACTTAAAACTTTAATCTTTCAGAGATAATCAGGAAAAAATCAAGCCCCACTCTTACTGAAAAAAAATCCACAGATGGTCCTTTCTATCCTGTCACAGTGAGAACACAACTCAGTGCTTTGGGTCTGAAAAGATGTGTAGCTGTCAAGAAGCCGTTCCTAGGAAAACAAAATCAAATAAAGATTTGGCATCCTCAGAACAATGGTGTGCACCCCAGTGCCCTGGCTTCATCAGCACTGAATGTGTTTGGTAGTACTTGGATCGCTAGAAACAGAATTTTTTTTTTTTAAACTGAAAGCAGGTCTCCCAGATGGGATGTAAGCTGCAGTAAATGCAAAAGTGGACACATTACATACTGGAAATTGTTGATATTGTATTTAGCTATTGAGACTTTAATGTACTTTTCTGTTAAATATATGTTTTCAAAGCCTCATGTCTCCAGAATAACTTGACATTCTTAACCATTAATGTAAGTAAATGTAGCATGATTTTATTTCAAGAACATTTGGAACATTTCTGTTGGTCCGTTCACCATAACATTTTCATAGGATGTAAAGGACAGCTTTACATGGTGTATAAAAGGTGGAAATTTAAAAAGTTGAGACAGTTTTGATATGACAGCAGTGTTATGTTAGCTGCAAGTGAAGGTGGATGTCCCTAGTATAATGCAGTGTGTGTGTTTTGGTTTACTTGCGTAAGATCAGACACATCACATTGAAGGCCTGTACAGGAGTTTCTCAGAGGTTTGAGTAGTTTGATTTGTACCAGAGATCAGAGCATTATAGGATGGAGCAGATTCATGACAGATAAGTCAGATATGCGAAAGTAGAGAGATCAGACAGTGATCAAACAGCAGCATTGTAACTAGGCTAAGCTTCAGTTCCACAAGTCAGCTTTCATTTGTGTGACTAGCTCGTCAGAACAGAGTTTTGTTAAAGAAAGAAAAAATGTTTTTGAGTCAGCAGGTTCTTTTCTTAGCACATGGAAAACATGTCAAAAGCAACTACATGTGGTAATCAATTATATGTGACAGAAACAGTAGATAGACATTAGGTTGATAAAAGTTGGAGTATTTCTTTAACTTTGAGTGATTGGCTTATTTGACCTTTAAATGAAGGCTCAAATATGCATGTAGATTGAAGAAAAGTTTCACGAATTCTTTCTTTCTGTGTGTTCCTCGTATCCTCTTAAAAATATCCCACCAGAGCACATTTTATTCAAATCAGTGTGCCGCAGTTCAATGTATGCTTCGCTGACTCTGTTCTAGTGTGTGTTCTGTGCATGAGCTTGTGTGGTGGTGTGTGTGGAATGCATCAAAATATGGCACAGCAACTGAACCCTTTCATTCCACGGTCTGACTCTGAAAAATGAAAGCTGATGTATTTTACATGTGCCACCGCTTTCATGAATGTCTCGGAGCTTGACAAGTGAAAGGAAAGACAGAAACGAGAAACAATCCACAATCAGTCCGCTGTCAGAGACAGGTCATTAAATGGTATCAAATTCACGAGTCAGCTAAAGAGTGGAAACAAACCTCACCGTTTTGGGGATGTTTCTGCCAGGAAAGCGACGTTAAGCCTCACCAAGGCGCACAGAAGTCAGGGCTGTGAAGTTTCATGGCAATAGAAATGCTTTTTGTGAGCATGTTTTATAGCAGTAAGAAAAACGCTGTGGTTTTCTCCCTCTACAGGATTGCAGAGTTGCAGGCCGGTCAGAGGAAGCGCGTGTCCAGCGACAGTTCACTGACTGAAGCACTGACCCACAGTGACTCGCTCAGAAGTACCAAACCAGCACTTAGCAGGTTAGACATATACATGCTCTCTCACAGTCTAATACACTCTAATATCACAATATTAAAAAAATAAATAAGTAAATACAATTTTTTTTTTTAAGTAATAAACAAAGGTTATTTGAGCGATGCTGTAGAAGAACCTATTTTGGTTCCATAAAGAACCATGTTTAAAAAAGAGATCTGAATATGAAGAATATTTGAAAGATTTAAAGAACCTTCACATAATTGCTGGATCATCAAGTAACATGTTTTTTCCATTTAAAAAACAGTGCATTTTGTTTGTGCTTTGAGTGGACAAAATAAATGTCCTCAAAATTAATTTATTGAAGATAATAAATACATTCTGAAGAAGCTTATTATGTCCACTCATAAAGGAATAACAAGTCTGAACATTAAACCATGTGAACGCAGGGTGAACATGAAAATAAGGTGAACGCACTTTCCAGTTTTCCTTACTAACATCCAGTGAGAGCAGCAGTGGCTGTAGGGTGGCTCTCCCTCTCAGACCATAACTTTCCACTTTGCTGTTGCTTTTGTTAGTTTGCAAGTTGTTGATTTTGAGGTTTTCCCTCAAGTGCTGACCAGCAGTGTCTCCGGTGTTAACATTCCTGAGGTTACTGATACTGTCCACATTAGCAGTGTTCGCTTGTAAATAATACTTCAGACTCAACATACTTTAGTGATAAACTAATTCACAGCATGATAGATATGGTAAGTATAGCTGATCAAATGATAAGCATGGTAAATATAGCTGATCAAATGGACAATGAGTGTAGATACAAGGTAGGTATACTTAATAAAGTTGCTGGTTGATGTGTATTTATAAATATGTAACACACTTCTATAACCTTTGAATAACTGAGACAGTTTGCACTGTAGTCCATGTAGTTTCTGAATAATAGGCCTTAATATGTAATAAGCCTAAGATTTTAAGGGGTTAACTGTATGTCAGTGTGTATGTTCCATGCTCTTCAAATCTCTCCTTGTAGCAGCCCAGAATTAATTGTAGTTATTATCCAAAACCTGGTTCGACTGATCAATACTTCATTATGTTAAACCAAGGGTGCTGATGATGGAATTTAATAAATCCATTGGATCGTTGGGAGTGTCCAGAAAATCAACATAACATGTAATTTGTCTATGGGCAGCCAAACAAGCTTTTGCATATATACACAGTATGAGACAGCAGACGTACACACCTTTATATGATGTAAGGATATCTCAGGTTAGTGAATGTAATTCTGATAGATAAGACAAGATAAACTTGTGTGTGTGCTGTGTTAGAGGCTAGCAGGCTTTTTCTGCCAGTGGTGGTGTGTGAAAAGCATGTAATTTCATTTACCATTTGTAAATTCATCTTCCATGCCTTCTGTGTATGCGTGTGTGCGCTGGCTGCTGTTATATAAAAATTCAGGCTGTGTTCCATAGTCTCTTTGCTTAGAGTCATGCATGATAAAACACAAAATTACTAACTGAGTTTTATACGCCAAGCTGTTCATATGAAACTTCATAGTGAAATGTCGTTTTTCCAGGCTGTTTGTCTTCGTAACAGCTTCATCTGCTTATTCCTCTATTTCTCAATAACTGTTGTCTTTAAGAGATACTGGAAGAATTCAATCTGGCAAAAGTCCATAAAAGTTATCGGCGCACCGATAGTAACAGATAATTCATTTCCCCTGCCGGATGAGGCGGCAGGGAGGAAATTTCAGCCTCAAAATGGAATCAGCCGTGAAATATAAAGATGTTAGGAGGGTCTTTGATATTGAGGTGGTGAGAGTGACAGGGAGAGTGATGAGGAAGGCGCTGCTTTAGACAATTCACCATTCCCCGCTCTCTCTAAGTACAATACAGGGATTTAGAGTGATACACCCATGTCTTGTGGGACATTGAGGGGAAAATGGAAAACGTGAAAAAGTAACAGAATCTATGCTCAGCCCTGAAACGGCACACACTTCTCTACTTGACACGTATATGCTTATTTAGAGGTTAGATTTTGTACTGCTATTGAGCTCGATTAGAAACCTTCTTCTACCTTATATATCAGAATCCATACACACATCTGACTTAGTGATCACATTACACCTAACTTCTGTAGCATATTGTTGATTACAACACATAGTATTTTCTCTGTGCCTAGAAAGAAAAACCTTTTGACTCAAAACACATTATTAAAAGAAGCCAAGTGGCAGGTGCTTCAATGACCACACATAACAAACAGCATCTTCTGGTCATACCAGAAACCCAGCTGAAGAGTGCAAGTCAGCTTTCAGTTACTTTGGCCACAAGCTCTGCAGTTATAAAAATGATCTTAAAATACACTTATTAAATATTACCTTTAAATACATTAGTGCCTTCTTTGGTTAGATTTTGTCTTTTCAGTAACATTTTACCATCTTTTATTCGTTATTTTCTATTATCTTCCTTTGCATTTTGATTTTTTTTGTTTGTTTGTATTATCTGTACTTTGTGTTTTATTTCTCTGTAAAGCACATTGTAAACATATTTAAATTAAAAATAAACTAAAAATATTTAAAAGAATATTATTGTTAGTAGTGGTAGTAGTGTTATTAATAATAATAATAATAATAATA
>JAILXH010145019.1:38166-67436 GCA_023558415.1 Piaractus mesopotamicus
GGGCAAAGCCAGAGACTCCAGCACAGTCATGCTCATTAATCAATCGCTGATGTCCTCTTTTCTTCAGAACTAACATATCTCAGAACTAATCATGCTTTGGACTACTTCCAGGTTGAGTTTGGACAGGCTCTTCATGGGATTCGACTGACTACAGCTCTGAGATGATTTTAGAATTTAATTTGTATAGACTTTGGTTTGGAGTTGAGTTTGGACAGTGAGTAGTTGGGATCTGGGATTGCATTTACTTGGACTCTGGTTTGGAATTGAATTTGGATGAGGCATTGAATTTGTACAGACTTTGGTTTGAATATAGGTTTGAATTTGTATTAGCTCTTGTTTGGATCACTGGTTGAGTTTGTATGAACTCTTGGATCTGGAGTTGAATTTGTCTGAGCTCTTGTTTGGATGAACATTTGTTTGGATCTGGAGTTCAATTTGTATGAACTCTTGTTTGGCTCTGGCGTTGAATCTGTATAGACTTTTGTTTGGATCTGGGTGTTGAATTTGTATGGTCTCTGGTTTGTATCTAGATTGGAGTTTGGATGGCATTGTTTTTGAATAACTCTTGGCTGAAGTGTTGGTTACTTGTTGAGCCTTACTGACATGGATAACAGATGCATGTATAAAGCTGAGAGGTGAGTGCCCTTCCAAGAGGAGCAGCCAGCTGGGATTAGTTTGCATTCTGTCAACAGACACAAATACACAAATTCACAGAAAGCAGTGGGATTGTACTTTGTGAACTAAAGCTTTTACCACTATGCATTCACAATAGCTTGTGTAGCCCAGTGAATATTGTTTATGCTCAGTGAATTTTGGGTGTATCTCTCTCTGTAAAACTGTTATTAATGTTTCCTTTTGTCTTTGTCTCTCCTGCAGGCCAGAAAAGAATGCTCTGAGCTATGGCAGCCCAGGTAAACACTCCACAGTCCACATATACACACATCAACCAGCCATCCTAAAAAGTCAGCGAGCGCAAGAGAGATACATTCTCCGCTAGTGTTTAGTAGGTGTGTAATGCCGAGTCTGTGTGTCAGATCTCCTCTCACTCTTTTCTCGGAGTGTAAAACGTGGCGCAGACAGAATAAAAGCAGCTCTGTGGAGAGGCTTGGCTCGGGCCAATCGATTTCCAAAGCCAGTAAAGAGGAAGGTAGGTGTTGAGTGTCAAACGCTCACTCGCCCTCTCTTTAACGAGCCACTGCCAAGCTGAGAGAAAGCCAGGTGCCAAAGCCCTGCTGTGTTCTTCTGCTGTCTTGCCGCTGGGGAAGAGAGAATGGAGAGAGAGGAGAACGAAATAACTCTCGTGGCCTTCAAGGCTCAACCAGGCAGACCGAGGTTATCATCACTCATTGATTCGAATTAACATTCCGTCATAGCACTTCCAAAAGCTTCCTGGCAGAAGCAGAAAAGGAATACATTTGCTGAACCTGGCACTGTGTACTCTCTCCTGAACCAATAGGGAAAGTAGCCTCTTTAACTCGAGGAAGCAGAGTTTTGAAGGCAGGATTGGAGCAGGCGTATCTTCAGACGCAGGCACGGGCTGAGCCGCATAGCCACATTAGCTCCAATATCCATGCCGGGATTTTTCCTATTTTTCCCTCCCAGTTTATGAAGCAAACACAGAGATTGGTGGATTAGGAGGGGTAATCTACAAAGGGCATCCTGAAGCTTTGAACCCAGATTTAGCATACTGAGACACAAGCCGCAGAGGCAGCGTGCCCTAATGTGATTACCACCACTAATTAAAATCTTATTTCCCCCCACTCTGTTTCCAAGCCCTCAGCCTCCAGAACATTAAACAAATGCAAGTCTGCTTGTGGAACTCAGAATAGCTGAATATTTTACAAATGCGCATTTGTGCATGCATGCATGCAAGTCAGGATTTGAATAATTGAGATGTCACATGAGGTAATCATTAGTTAAGAAATTATTCCTTCACAGCATATTCTCTCTTTATTTTAGAATCCATATTTTGCCCAATCTCAGCGGTGCTCTTTCGGGAAAAAAAAAGCGCTTAGCTTCATGGCTAGCTTTAATTGGATAAATGTAATATAGTTTTCAGGGCTTACATCACTTAGTCATTCTTAGCTTCCAGGTTAATGTCAGGCTAAATTTGTTTACTTGCCATCATCAATTAGTTGTGGTTAGCCTTCTTAAATAGAGGTTAACTGAATGCAAAAATCCAAAATAAAAGTCTTTCTCTCCTGTCTGTTCTCTGCTTGCAGTGTCGGCAGACATGCTAATTGAGTGTGTGAAGAACAAGGACCATGAGAAGGTAAGAAGAACCACAGAAAACACATTTAGATCTCTGGAGGAGCAGAACTAATTGGCATAATAGGAATAATCAGTTTTCCCCATAGAAAATATATTCATACTGCTATTGCTAATCAACAGAATGACAATCTTCAGCCCTAGCACCAGACACTTCAGTTATCTGCAGTAGGCCTACTGGAGAAAAAAGACACATAGATAAAGAGAAAAAAGAGACATCAGAATATTAATACATAAAACAACACACAGCAAGCAATGATGACAGAGTGTGAAAGTGCCAAAGTATTTACATCCATCAAGACTGTCAGACAGCAGAAATACATCAACATTACTGTAATTAAAAATGCTATCCTTAACATCATCATTATCCCCAACATCAGTTGTATCCAAGATCCATTCCTAAATTCTGTACTCTATGCTTCATTAAAAAATGTAGACGCAAGTAGTTACAAGGTGAAAGGGCCTATAATGCAAGTTTTCAGTTCCTACGTATCGTTGGCCTTTTTTCTCTTCAGACCTTTCACTTTTGATTTCAGTGAGTGAAATACATTCTCACTAGGATTCTGGTTAGATGATTGACTTGGCCAGTGATGATCATTTAAATTTTGTTGACCTTGAAAAACACAGTTGCCTTAGCGGTATGTTTGAGGTCATTGGCCTGCCGCAAGGTAGAGCACCATCCATCTTAAGGCATTTGGGTGGATTTGAGCAGTCAGTTATGATGCTTTTACAAACTTATGATTTCATCCTGCTGTTAACATTGGCAGTCACATCATCAATAAAAACAAGTGCTCTACTGGCACCCATTCTTGTACCACCGTGCTTCCCAGATGGGGTGGCAAGCTTTTGATAGTGAGTTTTTTTTGTTTTGTTTTTTTATACTTTCTTCTTCTCATCACTCTGGTACAGGTTAGTCTTGTCCATTTATCCCAGAAACCCACAGAGTTTTTATGTAATTTCCAGTAAACTGTAATCTGGCTTGTTGAGACATGCCAGTGATTTGTATCCTGTGGTAAATTGGTAAACTCTGTTAGGTCATGCTGATTCTTCTCTTCATGGTGGTCTATGACACATCTGTATCTACATCCTGGAGAATGTTCTTGATCTCTTCAAAATTTGAGCAGTTTTCCTTCACGATTTAAAGTACTACATCTACAACTGTGGTCTTCCTTTGTCTACTAGATCTTTTGCTGTTCAAAACATGTTCAATCCTCAGAGTCCAGATTCAAATGTCCCATCTAGAACCATCTCGCTGCCTTTTTTTAGCTCTGTAATGCACTGAAATTGTCATAAAAATTTGTCACAATGCTTTTCATAACGCAACGCAAGTGTGAGCTGCATTCTGAGTGTTACAGCAAAGGGCACGACAGAGAAAGCTAAGCCTGTCCAAGTGGTCTTGTACCACCAGCGTGCTTTCTCAACTGCCATAGTGTTGAGTCTCACGCAAAAATGTTTTGCTTACATAAAAAAGTATGGTGCATTATTGCCTTTTCATTCCAACAGAACAGGTAAAGCAGCTCATTTCTCTACTATCCACGTTCAGCTGTTGAGAATGACAGTAGATCTCGCTCTGATTTGTCCTCTATCACCTTCTTGAGTACTGAGTGTTTTTACTGCCACAAGAACGTAAGAACGCACAGTGAGTTTGCACAGAAGGGCTGTCTGTTTACAGTGCATTGATCAGGCACTCTCATTGTGATTGCGTTACGCTCACCACTACACTTTAAAATCATTTTGAAACATTTGAACCAGTCCATTATTAAAACATCACAATTTCCTTCAGATAAAAGGCTTCTGTGAGCCTTCTTACACTGGTTTATCCCTGCTTCATTTATCATTGAAGTGTGGACCGCCAGTCTCCACATTCTTTCTCTTAGTAGTGAGACTAACCTGAATTATAATGGTTGTACTCCTACTGGAATTCACTCTGAGCTAAAAGCATTTCTCCTTACCACATAATAAAGCTCCCCTTCATCATTTCACGTGTGAATTGAGACCATAGTGGGTGAGCCATCAGAGACCTGCAGGTGGTAGGATGCAGAGAGCTAGGGAAGTGAAGTCTTAAGTTATAAAGAGCAGAGAGAAGATGAGAGCACGAAGCGAATTAGGTTTTTACAGTGAAATGTTCTCACCCCACTGGTGTAAATCTTCTCTTGCAAAATGATATCCTCTTCTTTTTAGTCCTGCACTGACCTTGTCATTAAATGTCAAGTTTCTCTCAACATGGAGGCGGAACCATGAAAATAAATAAATAAAAAAATAAAACGCAAAAAGCATCTTGCATGCGCCCTTGACCTTACACTAGGTCTTGGTTTCCATGGTAATAAAGGAGGCTTTCCATTGAGTGAGACCCACTCACTCTTAATGACCCACTCGAGCACTTTTCATCTACCCACAATGCTGTGGTGCAGAGTGGCAAGCGTGAAGAGGGATTTAAATGCTAATCAAGATGCTTCACCTGTTGCTATAGATAAACTACTTGTAATGGCCCAGAACAGAGCCTGACGCTGCTCATCACGACTGGTGTACAGGTACTTGTTATGACTCATGGAGCCTTTGGCTTAAATCATACGTCTTTCAAAGGGAGGGAATCCTCACGATAGCTCTTAAATCATTGTTGCGGTCTCCTGTAATAAATGGCCAGCATCAACATTAGATGAACACCCATGCAAACGCACACATACATACACACACACACACCAGTGGCAGCTCCTGTGCCTGTAATCACCACATTAAGGGGTACAAATAGTTCTCCATCACTGTGGATTAGACTCATCTCTTCAGCTCTCTCACAGCATTCATCATCCAACATGCTCTCTGCTTCCAAACGCACTTGCTATCAGTATCGCTATCGCTATCAGGCCAGGAAAGAGAAAGGTTTACCATCAGGCCAGGAAAGAGAAAGCACTTTGCTTTTAATTTGGCTGCTCTTATAGTGCTGGCAGAAGATTAAGCTGAACAGACCCATACAGTAATGATGTGGTGCAAGGCAATTCATGCGTGTGTGTAGGATGTGTGGAAGACATCTATGGAAGAGGAATCCTTTAGAAGCCTTGCACCACCACAAAAGAGAGGTTTTTATGAGGTGCAAATGGGTTGTTAAAGGGCATTACTATTGTTTTCATAGACTTAATAATAAAGTCAAGTCGTCAATAACAATAATAATAATAAATTTTAAAAGTTTCTTAATAGCGTATACTGAGCTCTGAGCTTGACTGTCTAATAAAAGATGGAATTGAGTTCCACAATTTACAATCATAATAGCTGAAAGAGGTCTCTCCATGTTTTCTTTATGAAAAGAGCTAAAATCACGTGCTGGAACTTAAACAGACAGACATTCTGTAATGTCAGTGGATGCTAGGTTATTTAGAGCCTTAAAAACTAGTAGCAGAACTTTAAAATCCTTCCTAAAAGAAATAGGTAGCCAGTAGTTCTTTCAAAATGGAAATGATATGAGCTCTCTTTTTTTTTGTTTTTGTTAGGATGCGCGCTGCTGCATTTTGTTCGAGTTGTAGAGGATGGATTGTTTTCTTAGGAAGTCCAGTTTTCTTAGGAAATCCAGTCCAGCATTAGAGTAATCAGTAGCTTGTAACAAATGCATTAACAAGTTTATCTGCATCGCTTTGAAATAAAAAAGGCCAAACTTTAGCAATATTTCTTAAATGATAAAAAAGCTACTCAGCTAAAAAAGCTAAAAAAGAGCTCAGAGAATAAGATTACACCCAGGTTGCGTACTTCAGGTTTGGTATACAAAGCTAAAGAACCTAGCTTCTCATAAAGCATTTTTCTCTGACTTTTAGTACCAATGATCAGTATTTCAGTTTTTTTGTGATTTAGTTGTATGAAATTTTGTGACATCCACAAAGAAATATTTGACATGCAGCTGGTAAGCCTTGAGTCTTGATTGTCTGTAGGAGTGGAAATATATAATTGTGTGTCATCAGCCCAGCTATAAAAATCGATATCGTATTTCCTAATGACGTCACCTAGAGATAACATTTACAAAGGCCCAGTTTAAGGCAAAGGCCCTAAAACTGAAACTTCTGGGCCCCCACAAGAAATTAATTCATTTATTTGATGAATGATTCCCCATTGAAACCAATAACTGTCTATTTCTCTTGTCTTTGAATAGGATTTAAACCATTCTATGTGTCTGAGAGGCCTATCGAGTATACAAGACTGTAAGAATCTTGTGATTTATGGTATCAAAAAGGCCAGTAAGGCCAAAACAGAAGGATTTTGTGCATCAGCGCTGAAACTGAGGTCATTGACAACATGAACTGTCTCAGTACTCTGGTTAGAGCGAAAACCTGACTGAAACTTTTCGAATAACTTGTTTGATATTAGATACACATTTTATTGTGTGAAAACTATGACTTTACTTAAAATAGGAAGATAGATAAAATCCTTTACAGTACACAACTTCATATAACAAATGCAATAATATTGATAATTGCAGTTACAATCATGTGTCATTGCAGTGCAATGTATGTTCTCTCACTCTTGCAGTTAACATGTATAGGAGCGTCTCAGCTGATCTGAATGTGCGTGTGCATGTATGTGTACAAGGGATGCAACTTATTGGTTTTTTGACCAATAAGCAACAGCCAGAAGTTGGTGATTAATCATTAACCAGGAAGTCTCAAGGACACAGCCCACAAAATATCAATTCTAATAGTTCCAGTTCTAAAATCGAATTGGTTGAGTGTTTGAAGCCTTTATAAAACACATGATATACACACACTTAGCGCACACATCAACTGAATTCTGTATTTGTGCACCAAAGTATTACAAAGTGTTCTTTATATGGACCATTGAACTGCTATTTGGGGCCTGGCATAATCATTTGCATGAAATAAACAGACCAAAACCATGTTAAACATACCCTATGTTAGAGCCAGCTATAATGTGCTCATGATTATATGACCAAAAACAAAAAAGTGGAAGAGTGAAAGAGGAAATGACTGGTATATATAATGATGAGCTACTGAATATTTAAAGATTTAAAGTTATATTTTCTACACATTACTAACCCAGGTTAAAATGAACAAAAATGCCATGACCGGGGCTAGCTTTGGCAAGTAACTCAGTAGCTCTGAAAATCACTGTTCACCACTCAATCTCTATAATTTTGTACTTAAATGATAAACCTGCTAAATCAGTTTGAACCTGCTGTTTATTGGACATGCAATGCAATTACATTAATTACATTTTAATTGTTTATGATTATGTGACCGAAAACTAAAAAGTGGAAACATTGAGGTTGAAGATAAGGTTAAGTGTAAGCATAGAAGTACTTAATTACAGTAATCAAATGTTTAGTGCAGTTCTTCTATAACGACAAGTGCTGCTCAATAAATCATTTATTAATTATCACAATACTACAATTAGCAGTATGCAAATGAGAGCATGTAGGGTTTATGTGGTTCAAAAACCATTCTGGTTAAGAATGATGCAGGAAAATAATTCACTAATCTATCCTTGATGTGGCACATCACAGTTGCATTATGTAGCAGTCTTACACAGTATTGTATTTTGTCTCTACTGTGCAGCCCTGATGCGCTTTTGTGTATGTACATATGTTTACCTATTTATCTTGTCTCTCTAGCTGATGGAGCTACATAAGCAGGGAGCGGACCTGTGCATGCAGGATTCAGCAGGTCGCACTCTGCTTCACCATGCAGTGGATGTAGCCAGCAAAGAAATTGTCAAATACATCATTGATAACGGTGAGTTAATCCAGTACATACAGTCCAATACAGTCTGTTCAGCAGTGTTTAGCCACTTTCATACTTGACAGTTTGCAAATTCCTGCAGTAAAAACTTTCACACCTTGCACTGTTTTTTGAAGTCAATAGGCATTCGGCCTATTTCAACATTACCTATAGGACATATCACCTAACATCATAGCAATAAAAGAACTCTGGTAAACCTAATGTAGTGTGAAGAGAACTCTGTTCACATTATATTGATGTTTGCACCTTTTATCCTGTGTTGGACATGAAGGATTGTTTTTAAAAATATCCATTCTGCACTGCTGCTCTTTTGTTCAAGTCAAGCCAAATTACATCACATCACTGCCATGCCATTCTTTGTGGCTGAACCTCAGGAATAATGGAAAAGATGTCCTATCAAGACACAAAGTCTCTGTCTCTTTCATATGAATGAATGCACAGATGTACTGTGCTTACACTAGGAGAGAATAGCTATAGAAAATATCCTAATGCCAGTGTTTTTTCTGACCTTCTGACTTGGAGCTGAAATGCACTGAAATCAGTTTGTTGATTTCAGTACATACATAATGTTTCAGTACATACAAACCTCACGACTAGCGTGATAAAACCTTGGAAATGAATGTGAAAGAGTAGCACTGAAGTATCTGTAGTGTCTTAGAAAAACTCACCTAAATATAGCCATCAGGAAAAGCTGAGGTGTAACCAGTTGCCTTCAAATTATACTACTATGCATGCTAGTTTAGCTACACCTGCATTAAATCATAGTAATTCAGATGTTAGTAGCATGGCTCCAATGGTTTGTAAACAGTCTCTGTATTTGGAAGCATATTTAAATGCAGTGAGTTTAAAAACTTTATGCCTACCAACAGAATACAGTACACATACAGTATACAGTCCATAATATTGCAACATAATGTGTGCTTTTGCAAATAGCATCTCTAGAAGGTAGCAGAAGGCTTTCACAGCAAGAAACAAAAAAGGCAATGTTAACCTTAGGATACCTATGACTTGGTAACAAACTTTGTTTTTCCATTTTCAACAGCACCCACCGATATATTGGATGTGACAGAAAGAGAAAAGTAAGAACCACAGAGTCTTTTTCTGGACTTTCTGCTATATAGATCATCTCTTGCTTGATCCTTCATCTGTCATGGTACTTTTGCCAGTTGGATTTTGAGCATTACTGGGTTGTAGTCTGTGAGTAGTACAGGCTAATGAATTACAGGACAATCTCAGGGCAAAGCTTGCTTCTCTCTTCTGCAGTGATCATTCCGGCTGGCTAGCTGAACTCTATATCACTCTGTCTGTTTTTCAGCGGCGAGACAGTGTTGCACAAGGCGGCCTCGATGTGTCAGAGGACGATCTGTCACTACTTGGTGGAGGCGGGAGCGTCTCTTATGAAGACAGACTTACAGGTGTGCCAGATTGCTAACTTATTTATTACTAATTCCTGTGGATGGTCAATATAATACTTAACAATAGTCAAACACGTTTTTACTGTACACAATATATATCATGGTCTTTTGCACCAGTAGTACCACATTGAAAATGCTATCAAAACATGTAAATACATTTAAATTATGATTTTTTTTTTTTTTAATTTAACAGTTTACTACAGCCAGTTAAACTATAGCAGTTATGCTCACATGGATTTCCAGAATCATCAGGATTCAGGCTCGCAGTCCCTCTTCAGTAGAGCAAAACTTTAGACAGCTATGCCACTTGGGAGCCTCTTTTAAAATTATTTTTAATGAAGCATACAGTTGTTCAGTATTGACGATGTTCACAATATATTCAGAATAGCATTTCATGATGAAATTTATCACGATAATAAAATCACATCGTCATATCGCCCACCCCACTGGCCCCCATGGAAATCTCTGCTATTAAAACAAAAAAAGACAAAGAGCATTTTTTCACTGCTCAGGTGCAGGAGACTTGTGCACCAGAAAACTAGAACTGTGCTTCTAGTTTCTAGTGGATCTTTGGTACTGGCCACCAGTCCAGTACCAAAGGTCCACTTTTATGGTTTTGGGTACATTCTCAAAATTGATATGAACAGGATCTAATGGTACTCAAGGGTGTTCTTCTCTCTTTGGTAACTCTTGCAACTGAAGCCAATTACAAATCAGCAAATTCTTAACTCTTCTAGGTGAAGATAGTCGCCAAACAGTATGACCAATAAGTGCACCAGAATATCACTGTGAATTGTATGTTGATGTGTCACTAGCTATTTGTAGAATAATTACTTTGTCAAGAATTTGCTAAGGTGACGTAAGCTAGTTAGGAAGCTAACACTGACTCTAATGCTGTAACACAATCATTTATGCTAGCCTCCATAGATTGTGTTTTTGCTCAAGTTTTCAGTCCAGCTTTGCTTGATTCTATGCATGATACTGTGTGATTGTAGACATTTGTGAGTGTGTGCATGCAGAACAGTACACTGTATTGTTTATTATCAGCCAGTCAGTTAAGCTATCTGTAATAGTCAAACAAGGCAGCTAATAGCCAAATTGAGTGGAATAAAATGGCCAAAGCTATATTTAGATTAGTCGTGGTTCGTACAACAATTACAGACAGTCTCTCAAGCGGATGGAAACAAACTAGAACTAGAAGCGTAAGTTCTACTGGTTCCTGTTAGGGTCACTACTTGTTTTTGAATGTGGAGTGTAAAAACACCCAGAGTGAACTTTCATTAGTGCTGTCCTACTTTTCCACAGGTCTATGGTATATAACCTGAGAACCTAAGTGAAATCTGTTCTGGAGCTCAGGATGGAAGCGATTTTCTAATCATCCTCTTAAACTTTCCTATGTGCGTCACTGGTTTGGCACAATGACCGGTGGGAAAAAACTGCTTTTGTGCGAGGCCTGTAATTTTGGTGCTGTTTCTAGGCTTGTCTGACAGGGAGGGCACTGATGTGCCTTCCAGGCTTCAGCTGGTAGCCACTCTGACTATCCGTTTGGCTCTCTGAGTCAGCTCCTAAGATCTGAGTCAGCATTCACTTGTGACAGATGGAATCAGTTTCCATCATCAGGCCTGGCAGCCCTCATTTTTCCTTAGGCAGAACAGCCGACTCCGACCTGACTTCTCAACCCACCTACCATCAGCACCTTAAACTGGCCCTAAATACCATAAACACCAATACACAACTACTCATTACTGCATCAAATCATTAAAACCAAATCATTACTCCGTTTTCTTTGGGTCTCTCTCTCTCTCTCTCTCTCTCTCTCTCTCTCTTTCTGTCTTACTTGCACACTCTTACCTCTCCCTCTCTCTCTCTCTCTTCCTCTGTCTTAGCTTGGAGATAATGAACATTCCACATGTTCTTTCATACTGCTCTTACTGCTGTTATGTCTTTTTTGGTTCTTTGTCAGTTACAGAGCCTCAGCACTAGTTTTTGAAAGCTCAGTAAAACAATGGGTAGGATTGTGGTCTGCAAGTTGGGAAGAGCTCTTCTGTCTGAATTTGCTGTAATTCTTTTTTGCTCATTTGAATGGAAGCTCTCCTATGTGATTTTTCCTTATTGTGAATGTTCTCCATTGTGTGCCACACGTCCTTGTTATTCCAGAGCAGACTTTTTACCTGAAAACCAATAAGCAGAAAGAGGGAACTGTGTGTAATTCAGCTCTAGCCACTCTGTTTCAGTACACAAAGGCAATCTCGTTTGTAGTGCGCAACAAAGAAAGTGCCGGGGCGACACTGGGGCAGGTTTGTGCTTTGAGCAGAAGAGTCCAGAGTGTTCTGCCTTTCAACAGACCTGCCTACGTTAGCACTTAGAACCATTCAGTGGCGCTGGCAGTACTCTCATGGACAATAATGCAGAGAGGGCCGGGGAAGTCTGTATCTGAGTGATTCTGCTCAAAGCCATTCCTCTAGAGCAGTGGATCATAAACCTAACTGAGAACTCATTCACCCCTAGACAGCCCATGCTTTGGTTTTGGCTCAGAGCACATCTGATGTACTGGCTGGGTTGTTAAGCTCCATTCTAGACGTTCTCGACTCCAGACTTGGGAAATCCATGCAGTGCCATTTTCTCTGTTGCAGTGTGCCAAGTTTAACTTGCTTGCTGTGTACTTCATTACACACACATATCTTGATGTTACACCTTGTAGGTGTTCAATTAGACACTGTAGTTCATCTTCTTTTAATGCAAAACGTGACGCTAACGTATGTAAAAATTCCAGCACTACTGCTGTGCCTAATGCACTCATTTCAGCACAGGAAACTAATAACATGCCACTACTACACTGTATGGACAAAAGTATTGAGACACACCTGTTAATCTTTGAATTTAGGTGTTTCATTCAGTCCCATTACCACAGGTGTATAAAAGCAACACCTAACCATGCTGTCTGCCTTTACAAACACTTGTGAAAGAATAAGTCATCCTAAAGAGCTCACTGAATTTGTGCGAAGTACTGTAACAGGATATTGCAACAAGTCAGTTTGCAAAATTTCCTGGGTGAGTTTGGTGTGGAAGAACTAGACTGGTCCGCACAGAACCCTGACCTCAAACCCATCAAACACCTTTGTGATGAACTAGAACAGAGATTGCGAGCCAGGCCCTCTCGTCGAGCATCGGTGTCTGACCTCACAAATGCTCTTTTGGATCAATGGGCAAATATTCCCATGGACACACTCCAAAATCTTGTAGAAAGCTTCTCTTTCTACAAGCAGAAACTTAATGCCTATGGATTAAAATGTGATGTCATAAAAGCTTGTGTAATGTGTAGGTGTTCCAATACTTTTGTCCTTATAGTGTATGTTAGTAGTGTCACTGCTGTGCTGAGAATAGTCCACCAAATAATATCTAGTTCCAAATAGTATCTGCTCATCGGTGGTTCTATGGTGGTCCTTTGTTAAAGAGGGGGCTGACTAACACGTTTAACAGCAGATGGCCTTTCAGTAACTGTAAACCTAGAAAGTGCACCTAGAAGTTCTTTGTGCCTGAAAAATGGCCAGTGAGTGTAGGAACAAATAAGCTGTACCAGTTAAGCTGGCAACCTGATGGTGGATGTTTTGAATCAGGGGTGGCAGTGCAGGGTAGTTTTGAATCAGGGGTGGCAGTGCAGAGTAAATGTTAAGTTTTGTGACACAGTATACAATGACCCTTGTAACTAGAGCAAAAATTACTGCCATAAAGTGCATAGATGCAGGCATCACCATGTATTTGAAGTAAACAGCCCAAAACGGTATTCAACATATCCTACATACAAACCCAGTTTTGTTTAAATGGAGGTGTTCATAGTCATATGACCAAATTCTAAAACATTTGACAAAATGACTGTAATATATAATGATGAACTCCTGAAAGTTCTGTATTCTAAAGTTCTGAAGATATATTTTCTTTTCATTACTAGCCCAAGTTAAAATTAATGTAAATGCCATGACCAGGGCCACTTTTGGCACAGTGTACCTTAACAGCTCTTCTCTGTAGTTTTGCACACCCATATGTGATTTCCACACAGCACCGTGCATTACACTTTCTCTCAAAGAACGTGGATAAGAAGAATTGTCTGTCTTATCACTTGCAGCCATTTAGTTTCAATATAATACACTGTCGGGCATGTGCTAATGTCCTCTGGAAAAGTGGTCCCGAACAGCACTATTTTTAGCTGCATTTATAATTTTTCTACTAGGTATATCTAGTTCAACCAATTGCTTACTGCTCCACATGCGTACAATTCAAAAACACCCCTCATCTTAAATGACAAACCTGCCTGTTCAGATAGAAACTGTTGATTTTTAGAAATCAAATGAATAAACACATTTTAACCAATAGCATTGGTCAAACAATTGTTTATTTGTCAGGTAATGGTTAATGGGTTAATCATTTACATCCCTAGCATAGTGTGTGCTCTATGTTCTTTACACTCATGGCATCTTACGTCTAGGATCTATGTTGACACTAGTCTGCCACAAACTAGAATAATTAACACCCAGCAAGACTTGATGATGCTTTTGTGATCTTCCCAGCTTACACCAAGTTGCATATAATGTTGAAAGAGCTCATATAAAGGAATTATACAGCTGTTTGTAATCAGCATTTGTTTGGGGCTGGATGCAAGAATATGTGGAAGTAGCATTATAAAGGGTTCCAGATTCTGGAACAACTGGATGAGACTTCTATTCAAGAGTCTCATTACTAAACAATGTCTCACTAGCTGCAGGGACCAATTAAACGTGACGTGGAGGGAAGGGGGAGCCAGGCGGCTAGATAAAGCAATAGAGGAATAGATGTTGTGCCAGACAGTGCGGTGAATCACGTTTTCAAGAAGTCTCAAATAATTCACCAGGCAGCATGTTCTCATCAAGAAGTCCTTCAGAGAAAATGTTGATTCTGATGTGCTATGCAGCTTAAGGATGTGTTTGTTTTGTCCAAGTGCGTTTTTGACAGCTCAATTTCACTGCCATCAATAGATATACAATAGTCTCTTGTAAATCTGTTGGGAAAAGAGGATTTAACGTCTGATGTAAATGTAAAAATGTTTTTAGGGTGTTTTCCAGGCCAAAGCAGCAGTGAAAGTTTAGAACATTATCTGATCTGTAATAGGGCTGCATGCTATGGACAAAATGCTACAGAATGCAATTGCTGTATACCTGGTAATATATTAAAAATGCATTGATGAATCAATAATGTGACATGGTGCAGACCTGACTAACCTGAATTATTTGCACCTGTTGGATCACATCAATACCTTGATTAATCATTAAGGTCCAAGTTTGGGACAGTGAGTTATTTGGACATCAATAAATTAATTTGAACATGTATACAACTGGTGGCATCTTTTATACAAAACCTGAATCTTTGGACAATGAAAATGCATCATTATTTTATCCTGTTTTGTGAATTTCCGCTGGCGACATGAACTCACTCAGCCTATTGCGATTGATTGCTGTGTCCCAGCAGCTAGAACTTTTGACAAACATGTTGTGCTAGCATCTCCTAAAGTTTTACGACATTTAAACTGTGTGCAAAAACTTTTGAAGTTTCAGCTTCTGAATACAGTGATTTTGTGAGGAGCAGTGGGTATCTTATTGTCACTTGGAGACAAAAAAAATTGTCACTATGTACATTGTAAATAGTTCTGATGGCAAAAAATTGTGTCTAAATATATACACATTTAAAATGTGATGACCTTAACACCTACAGAAACACACACCACACGGTGAAAACATTTTACTTGATTAGGGGGACTGTTTGCATTTCACAACATACTACAGTATCCACACTCCAAAGACCAGTTTTACAATAATAATTAGCAAATGAAATGTCATGCAGCCTTAATCTTTAGTGTGCATTTCTGTCCAATGTGTTTGGGTTTCCAGGGTGACACTCCAAAGCACCGTGCAGAGAAGGCGAAGGATGCAGAGCTGGCGGCGTATCTGGAGAACCGTCAGCATTACCAGATGATCCAGCGTGAGGACCAGGAGACTGCAGTCTGACCACTGACCTTTAACCTCACCCCTTTCACCTCGCTGAGTCCGGAACCTTCTGCTTGTGCCAAACTAATAACCAAAACAATATGAAATGATGACCACATTATGGAGGGCTCTGCTGCTTGGAGTGGGCTTTTAAGCTCCTAACCACCTCTAGACCTGGGAATGGACGCGCGTACACACACTCAAATGTTATGAAAAGATTTGTGGGCTTTAGGATCCTGGACTCGACCTGCTTGACCAAATGTATGTCCATTGCACTGCCAACATCATTTAGTGTGGATGTGTGTGTCAGAATGTATGAAGTGGGTGGGGGTCCTGTTTGTTAATGCTTTCACTAATCTGTGCTGGCTTTTACACAGCAGCACATTAAGATTAACACAGAGTTGGTTGAAAGGTGGCTGGAGGGCGACTGAATGAAAGTGAGTGAATGACGTTAGCATGAGAAATCTCTACAGCACTGATCACACAGCTATGAATTTCATTTTTAGCTATTTTTATGTCTAGTGTTAACCAGTAAGATTCTTTATTATGGTTAGTGGTAGAAGACACCACTTTGTCTCCGCAGGACCTTAAGGACTTTTTCGCAGATTTGCGGACTGATTTGTTTACCTGAATTAGCGTGAGTGTTAAAAGCTAAAGCTTAGTTTAGGTCGTGGGGCGCTGTCTTTGGGCTTTCCCTGCACTGAAACCGTTTAAGGTGATTCAAGTAATATTGGACTGTGGTAGCTATTTCCAAGGAGGGCTTCGCTTCTTTCATTGTGTTTCATATTTTTCTTCCGTTCTGCAAAGTTTTGTGTCTAATAAGAACTGTTGGTACTGTAAACGTATCTTAGTAGGTTTCTGTCTGAGAAACATTTGCACTGTAGCTATCATTGCCTTCTCTATTCCACTTTTTCTTGATTTATAATTGGTGTACTAAAGTTATTGCTTATTTCTTATGACTTTTTTAAAATATATAGATGTTTATATAATTTCTAGCTCTAACATCAGAGTTGTGTATTTGTCTTATTGTATAAAATACTGTACATTTTTTTTTCTTTCCAGAATACAGATTGTTTTTGTTTGGTTTTGTTGTTCATAATTCTCTGCTCTGGAGTTGTAGAAGATTTCGCTGTATGTAAAAGAAACAAAGCCACTCTGAAGAGTGTTTGTCATTCTGATTGATGGATTGTCTTAATACAATGATAATTCTGAGGATACTATTTATTTTACATAATAGTTATCTGTTTAAATTAAATTGGCTTTGAAACTAGACATAATTAATTATTATTAAAATATTTAATTTGCAATGAATGGATTTCATTAACTTGTTACAGAGGGCAACTTTCTTGTGGCTTAGCCACTGGTTTTACTACTTCAAATGAGGTTGCATCCTTTTACAACTTAAAATATGTTTTAATCCTATTTTATTCTTTAATTATAGATATTCACACACATATATTCATGCATTTGCCTTTCTGAACTAGATGCGCTGTTTATAATGTACTTTCCTACTGAACTCATATTTTCATCATCCATAAACAAATACATTTTGTCTTCGCTTACCTGTAGACCTTTTGAATGTTTACATATACCTCCATGATAAGTTTCACTTTTACAGCAGAAACACTGAGGAGTTTCATTAGTTCAGTGCCATAAAAACCGAAGTCTTCTATAGCTGAGATTTAAACTTCAAATTCAACTCACTGGCTGAACAGTCTAGTTAAATGCACTTTGGGATCTGTTTGAGCTTTGATGAAGCAGAAGCCCAGCACTATGCATTAAATCTTAACTTTGTCAGCATTGTTTTAAGATTGATCTTATACTTATCTGTCCTACTTATAAAGCATAGGCAGAAGTTATTACTTTAGCATATAGTTAAGTTAAATATTACATTCTTCACTCATATTTGTAAGCTGTATTGACTAATTGTAATACACAATTTCTTTGCATTTTCTTGGCAATCTTGACAATCTTTGTAGACAATCTACATGCAGGGTATGAAGCTTGAAGCATTTTATGCCAAAAAACAAAGGATTATTTTCAGCCTTATAAATTAGGGTTTTTATAAATGATCTATTTCAAAATGTTAATGCTTTGAAATTTGGAGTGAGCATTCCAAAGACCAGTTTTCTCTCAGTCAAAGAAATTAAAAGATGTGTTCTTATATTTTCAATATGAAAACAATGCAACTACTATACAGTTGTATGCCTGTGACAATGAGTGTGCTTTTAATCTTATCATAAATCTATATATTCTTTTAAATCTCAAATCACAGCAAGCTTCCTGCAGGAAATTGACAGCATGTAACAAACAGCGTATTTTGGCTATTATCTTTTCAATGCAGAAGATTTAGCATCCATGACATCCAGCTTTGTATTTCCTCAAGTAGAGAGTAGGGTTTTGTGGCATTGCTTTGGTGGCTACTTTATGAGGGGATTTATCACTTTTCAGTGAACTGAGCTGAATTGCTACATTATGTAAACTGATTATATTTGAGATTCTCTTATTAAATATTGCTATGGTATAACTTTGTTTTACCCATTTATAGGTTGCTACAGGTGGCTGTAGTGATAGTGCCTGATTCTGTCTATGTAGTGAAGTAGGTGAATGCGGATCAGTGGATGAGGAGTTCAGCTGCATGTAGTGCCTTCTTAAAAAATCCACAAAGGGTGCAGATGTCTTGTATCTTTCCTAAATACCTACAACAATATCTCTTCTCTGTAGAGTTACTAGCTTTTTCCATGCCTGGTAAATCAGGTCTGTAATGATTCATGAAAAAGCAATGATGATTTTTCCAATAAGTTCTTGATAGTTTTTTTTGTTTTTCCAACAATTGCAAATCCACTTCAGGCAAAGCCTCCTGACTGTCCAGCTATTTCATCCTCATCTCCATCACATGCATACTCTCCTGTATGTTTCCTAGAAAATAAGGTTTTACTCTTCTGAGACTCTGTTGAAATGCAGAAATCTTTGATAAATATGATTGTCCGTTTGTCGTATTTTCTAGGCCAGTGTCGCAGTAGGAGAGCTCATAACCAGCTCATTTAGCTGCATGAAAGTGGTAGGAAGAGATTAGGGAAGCATTTCACAGGCCGTTGGTATACAGTACTGTGCAAAAAAACATTTTTCATTTATTTAATGTCCAGTCAGAATGGTCAGTAATACTACATAAGTCATTTTCCAGTATCAGGAAATAGAAAAAAGACATACACATACAAAATTGCTACACAACAGCCTCAACAACTAAATATAATATTTTTTTTCAGTAGTTAGTGCATCCACCCTTTATCTTTGTTACAGCTTCAATTCTTTTTGGGTGAGTTCTTTGTTTTTCAAAGAAATCTACAGGGATATTTTTCCACTTCTCCGAAGTTCAGTCTTAGAAGTTGGTTGCATTTTCTGCTTCTCATAGTCCAAATAATCTTAAACACATCCATTGATTTATGTGGTTTAAGTCCAGTCTCTGGGATGACAAATCCATTGTTCTGAAAACAGCAGCAGCTTCTTTGCTTGATTTGCAAAATTCTTAGTCTTTCTCAGTAACAGCTTTTTGACAGCTACACATCCTCTCAGACCCATAGCCTTGAGTTGGAAGGATAGGCAGAAACACCTATAGATTTTTTTCAGATCTGAAGCAGGAGTGGAGCTTGATTTTTGAAAATGTGAAATCTGATGTTGACAGTTTTGCATGGTCGTTAGGAGTCCCATTTTTTACCATTATTTTAAACTCCTGTTTTTTCCTCACTTATTTTCTTTTGACTTTCCCCATCCTTATGCAAGCAGATTATTTTATATCTCCTCAGGAACATTTGCTGACAAAAATGAATATTTTGTACTTAAAAACTGTTTCCAGTTTCAACTGGAAATTAAATAAATAAAGGGCAGTCTCTGACTTTTGCACGGTACTGTATGTTAAAGGAACACTCGCTGTTTTTCAACTTCATTTCTGTTTTCCACATCTGTAGTGCACCTTCAATTACCACGGACAGTAATTGCATTTCCCTGTACTTAGAAAAGAAAAAGAGTACCCGTTGCCTCGGAATTGGGCAGTAGCTGAATTCCATGAATAAACATGGAAATTTGAAACTAAATAAACCAATGAACCACTGGTCAGCACATTTTCTGTTCTTTGTAAGTACAGGTAAACACATTAAAATTATTATCTGGTAATCTGCACGTCAGATGTGGCAAACAGAAATTACTTTGAAAACCACTGAACTATTGCATTAACTGTCTGCTATACTGATATACTAAATAACAGTCTATACTTTTGTGTGTATGGTTTCTGTGCTTCTTTTTGAGTTGCCATGCAATTCAAGGTTTAGAATCTCAAACATTCCCTTGACAAGCGCATGTGAGTTATGGTGCAATAGGTCGATTGGCTATTTAGAACTATTACTAGTTTCTTTTGTACTGTGGTATGAGAAAATGGTGGATGCTCAAGAGGTGAACACGTACATGTGCATTGTAGACAATAGTTCTATCTGTTTGTTTCAATGGACTGATTCTGTTATTGTCTGCTTGCAAACATAATAAAGAATAGTATTTCAACTTAAGAGGAGTTTGTTCCCCAAAATACATTCTAATAAAGTGGATGCTCAGCCTGTGGCGCAATATCTAAGACATGCCTGCATTGAAAATCTAACGTCATAACACATTAACATGAAGCTCGTCTTGTTACGCTGTTTTGTTTTTTTTTCCTCTCAGACATTTTTTTGAAGAAATGTAAACAGCGGGCTTTGAGATAACTCCAGGTGTGCGAGCAGTCACATCTCTGGGACACTTATTGGATATTTGAATGCGTTCTCCACCATTCAGGCTGCACAAATACTCTCACTTTCTTCAGTCAAACTCTTGCGGCGCTGCCGGAATTTCTCAAGCATTTTTCACTTTATCTCTGCGCTTCCATTCCGTGGCCCCTTTCAAGCTTTTTAGTTTTTTTTTTTTTTTCAAGCTCTGTACCCATAATTGAGGAGATTGCTTGGGGATGTGCAAAAGTAATTCAGTGAATTAAGAATAAACTGAGGAATCTGCTTTATTCTGGTCCCAGGCACTTTTTTCCTTTTTAGCATTATGGGATAAAAGTTCTCATTGAGTTTATTCAAACCTCTGCATGTCTGGAATTTGTCCTCTGACAACTCGTGTGCTCTACTTCTGCTTTGAATTTTAGTTTATTAACCCTCAGGAGCCACAAGTTATTACCTTTTTTTCTTTAATATTGAAGTATAATTACATAATTACATGTCTAATTAGATAAGCAATGAATTACATTTACATTTAGTTTACAGTCTGCACATCTGAATCTTTTCTGTTTGTTTTGATATTGCACAATGACCAAAAACATAGATAGTCTGCAAAACAAGACACAGTAGCTTTTCATCCAATTAAAATCATAAAACAATCTTCTTCTACTTATGAACACAAATATGGTGTTAGTATCTGCACTTTCAGTAGAACTTCCTTACGTGTAAATGATGCATGAGACATAATGAGTAATGAAATTACAGCATGCTTTTGTTATTGTCGGAGATAACTGTGATACCTCTAAGGCAGTACTTCTCTAACCAGTCTGCAGGGCCCCATAAGGCCTGTACACATTTTTGCTGTGTCCCAGCGCCGAGCACACCTGAAGCCATTAAGAAAACTGGGGCCTGGATTCTCAAAGCTTCACAGTGATTACTAACAACTGCGGTCTTAACTGCCTCATGACTTTCTAAACTAGGACCACTCTGTGACAGGCTAGTGACCTTCACTCTGCTTCATTCTCAAAAAAAGAAGAAAAGGCTAGAGCAGTCATGGCATAACTCCTGTGTTAAATCTTAAAGGGAAGGTGGCACATAAGCTGATTTGCTACCTGCCAAAAAGAGGTGAGTGAGGAAGCCCACATGGTCGTTATTGCCATCGGCTTAGTGTAAACAATGGCAAGATCTTATCTGTATTTTACATTATTATTTAGGTTTTATATATGCATATGTGCATGACACTAATGGCTGACTGATTGTCACTACATATGTACAGTCAAATGTAAAAGTTTGTTTTGTATGTTTTGTTGATTTCAGGGTGCAAACTTAAATATGGCATTTTGTTGCATTAATGTACAATTTCTACTTATTTGCTGAACTTAACATATGGTAAAAAAATACAACTATTTAAAGAATATAATTATAAAACATAAAATATCAAGTGTGCTATAACCTTTGCACAGGCCTCATTTTGTTTTTTTTCCCTCTATGTGTTAAATTCAGCACTGCTGATTGTGCATTAAAATGTGCAGAAGCTTGTTCGTTGTGGAGGATGTGTTAACTCATTTTCACTTAAAAATCAACAAAGCATACAATTTGACTAGGGGCGCCCAAACTTTTGCATATGACTATTCATAAATAAAGGGGAAAAACTGGCAAGAACATCTGTGGAGTATAGTTAAATCAAAATGATCAGACAAGTGTAACAGATGGGTTTTCATTAATTTAAATTATTGTTTATTTTAAACTGTATTATGGTAATGTATTATAATGTGTTGTTTTAATCACTTTTGCCTGATAAGGGCTCTGTTAACTGTGCTTTTTGAAAGTGATTATATAATTAAAAATATTCAGCATTGTGTTTTTTTACTGCTATTAAGCAAAGTCAGTGTAGGCTAAATATGAGTATCATCCTTTAAGAATTTTGATGGGTTTTCAGTTGATTTCAGAGCAGTTTACAATATGTGGGATTGTTTTCTACATGATGTTTCCTGGTTTTATCTTGCTTGGACTACTCTGAGGTGGTCCCAAATATATTGCTGTAATCACACCCACAGATAAAACCAACGATGTGACAATATGGCGCCCCAAATGTTTTGAGAATCACTGGAGCAGACAGTTATGATTGAGGTTTGGAAGATACAGCGGTCCTAGTGTGTTATGACGGAAGTGTTTTGAGAATCCGGCCTCTGAACACGTAGTTCAGACATGTGGGAAGCTGTGTTAGTGCAAAAACATGGATCAGCCAGGAGGCTCAGAGTTGAGGAATCGTGGTTCTAAGGGCTTGTGTTTTAATCAGATTCCGTAATCATTTGAGCACAGCATCGTGTACCTTTATGCTCCTGTGTGCAGCGTACAACAGGTGAGATGCAGATGAGTGTTGAAGCTGTGCTTCTTTGCTATTACATCCAGGAAATCTAATCAATAGCTGCCTTGACATATTAACTGCCTCAATCAAGTTCAAAGCACTTGCACACCCTTAAGGCAAACAAAACACTCCCACAGACTTTCCACTGTGTGTTGATACAGCTTTCAGTGCTCTCTTCGTTTGCTCAGGGCCTACATGCCTTCAGGCTCTAATGGATCACCTATAAGTAGAGAAAACAAGAGTGTGAGTGCTAATGAACACATCTCATACACCATGCTTTAAGACTGAATTTTGATAGATAAACACAATGAAAGAATGAAGCAGAGCTGCGTCCTATAGTTGCTAGAACTGTGACTGGTTACTGTGAGCCAGTGTGAGAATACACCCTGGCATTTGGGGGGTCCCATGTTGGCTGGCTACTCTGGTGTTGACTGGCTGTTAATTCACTCGCCATAGTGGTGCTGATGCTAGCGGCAATGGCAACACAATGTTTGGTTTAACAATTCTTATTTTGGAAATGCTCCTTTCTAGTTTCATAATGCGGCCATCCACACACTTAAACATTTCCTCTTTTGTTTTAGGTTTGAAAAATGAGCAACAACTCATTCTTTCTACCAGTCTCTTCAGAAACTGGGCAAGTTTTCAAACTGAAAAATATGCTGCAGCATATTGTAAAGTTTTCCAGAGGTATCCTGGGAATAGTTACAGTTTTTGGGCGATGAAGGACAAACTGGGTGAACCAATTTGCAGCAGCGAAAACCAGTGCTGCATCTCTAGTTAGTTAAGACTACCAAAGACAGAAGCTAGCTGATCATAGGTGAGGCAGGCTAAACAATGACCTTTCCCTTAATTTGTATTTGAGTGTCTATTTTTCCTTTTCAGACACCATAACGTCATGACAAGACACCCAAATTTTGATTTTAAGATATTCAGAAGGTCCAAGAGGTTAATTATGACGTCCTGGACCCCCAAGACCCCCTGTATTTTGCAACTTGTTGTGCGCTGATGTATAAACTCACACATATAAAGGACTCAGAAAAATTATAAATGTACATCCAAATATATATCTGTAGTCATGTAGGGGTTAGACTAGCGACCCCCACCTCACGTGGTACAGTCACAGTTTGCTGATTGGAACTGAGATTAGATGAAGTTGGAGCTTCTTCTCATTTCCTGTTACACCTTAAATGATGCAGCAGTTACGTTCAGATGGCTATGTACAGGCATTAGTGAGTAACTGCTGCACTATTTAATGGAACAGAATTTTGAATAAGAAGCTAACTGGCCTTGACAGATGAAATTTAGTAATTTAATATTTGTGAAATATTTTGTATTTCTTTGTGCTTTGTTAAATGTGTATGTCTATTAAATATTATTTTTTTTTCCTGCAGAATCTGGACAGCATGGTCAGTTACCACCAACAATACAGTTGAAGTGTTTCATTGTACTGTGAAAAGAACAGAAAACCCACTGACTCAAAACACACTTATAATAGAAGTGCCCACTGCCCACTGGCTTCTATTATAACTGTTTGCATCAAAATCACTGTCTGTGGTAAATACTTGAAGACAGTACACATACAGTGTTTTTCCATTGCACAAAGTACCAGAATCTTTGGCACCAGAATACTTTTTCCATTGGCCATCAGTCCAGTACCAAAGGCCCAGTACCATAGATTCCAGTTTCATGTTTTCTATAACTTCTAGTGCTTGAGTGTGTTCTGCTCTGACTTCGGTAACACTTGCAGCTGAAGCCACGATTTGGCAAATTCCTTACTCTTCTACAAGAAGACTGCTTGCTAACTTCATCTTCATGTGAAAGACAAAGTGGCCAAGCATTATAAGTACACCAAATTGTAAACAGTAAATATATGATGATAAAAGCTAGTTAGGAAGCTAATGCTATTAGCATTTATGCTATCCTTCACAGAAATATTTCCATATTTTCACAACAATATATAGAACCTTGCTTTACATATGATTCTGTGGAATTGTAGACATTAGAGTGAGTGTGTGCACATAGAACAATGCAGTATTTCATATCAGCCGGTAAGTTAACTAGGGAGCCAGGTAGCTATTCAGGCAAATTAATTCTTTTATGACCCATTTGAGTGGCATAAATGTTCAAAAAGGCAACAAAGACATTAATTGCAGTTATTATGATGTTTCCAGGCTTCTCAAGCTAGTTAATTAGCTTGAACTAGAACTGTAATTTCAGTTTCCTGTTTGGACCAGTTCTTGTTTCTGAATGTGCAGTGGAAAAATGTCCAGTACTGGACAGTGTAAGGCACTACTGTCTGAACAGTAATATAATGCATATATACAAAAGGGTGCAATGGTTAGAATCTTTGCATAGTTACTAAAAGGCACCTCCCCTTAGATTTTGTGAATAATAAGTGAAATATAGAGGCTCCTTTTCTTAACTACATACTTTTTACTGCAATCCTTGCCCTCTATGGCATATAAACAAAGACACTCACCTTTCACCTATTTAGTCTGGTTTCTCATGGCTCTTGGAGAACCTAGGCTGCTGTGTCTATGTGTGTAGGGGGTTGGAATGGTCCCATCCGGCGTTGTGATGTGGAACAGAGGTTAGACTGTGAAGGAACATGGAGGAGGTCTTTCCTCTCCAGCAGGCTAGAAAGAGCAGATATTAACCTCACAACCTCTAAGCCCCCTTTTCTTTCTGCCTTTGCCCTCACTCCCCCTTCATTCCTTTGCACCCCTTTTTTTTCTGTCCACAGCCTGCTTTGTCCTTTTGGAGTGAGGGGTCCGTCACACCAATGTGGACCCTTTGTCACTTCACCTTCTCCAACAACGAATGCTTGTTCTCCTGAGTGATAAATGATTCCACACAACGACACTTCAAATCATGGAAAACAAGAATAGTTTTGACTTGTTGAGCTTTTTGTTTTCTTTCAGTGGAATGAAGTGCGTTCTTTCCTAATATATGCTAATTCACTCTGTGGAATGTGACGTGAGGTTTTCCAGTTCAAAAGCAACAAACATTTACAACAATGTTATGCTTTTACCCATTATCAAATTACTGAAACCAAAGTTGTGTTTATAGGACACTTTAATTACACAGCAAAGTGATGTTAAAAGGGTATGTACCAATTTTCTCCAGTTTTTCAGGATTTATATTTTTTAATTCCTTAATTTTGACAAATCTGACAAATGTGTTCACAGTTGTACAGCCATATCTGACAGGGAGCCATCTTTTATTCCAACAGATTAAACATGTTTTCTGGACATGTACAAAACTCAGTACAACCCTGTCACTCAGGCTTAATAAACACACAGATAACAGAAGCCAAAAACCATAAACATTGTATCTGGAAGACACGTATAGAAGTGTACTATGGTACATATACCTTAATCTAAACCACAATTGTCAGCTCAGTTCGGAAAAAATCAGCATCCGGTTAGCCACAGTAGATGCCTTAAAGACATCTAAGATACCAATTACCTCTTAAACCTATATTTACTTATCATCTGTGTAGAAAAACCTGTAACTTAAAATTTATCCCATTTCACTTTAAATTGTTTGGAAGCTCTCACCAAAAGAGTTGTGATGAATGTAGTTGAAGTTGCTAAGGCCAGTAAAATAGTTTAAAGCACCAAAACAACTCCTTTGCATTGGATAGTGAGCACATAAACGTTTCTTCTTTCCCCAGGAAAGTTATCTCTTTGGAGATTTCTACAGCACAATGACGTCAGGTATTCTCACAGGTGGTCTCACATATGAGACATAAATATCAATGTAGATCGGAAATCAAAGCGCAGTTTCCTTCTGCACCATCACATATTTCCAATTAAAACATGGTATTATGGAGGTTCTCTGAGCTAGCTGAGCATTTTCACTAGATGATTGGGGTAGGGGAGCACAGTGAGGTAATCAAAACTCAGAAGACGTTTTCAAGAGGGGCAAAAATCACACTTTGATCAAAGATTATGCAAAAATGATAATTTTGTCTTTTAAAAAATATGATTAGGGACTTGACCTAGCAAGATTTTAATTTCAGACTCACTTTTCAGAAAGTACTGTTATGCTCTATGTGGTAGTCATTTAAGAGAAAGAACGCTCTTGGCCTGTACTACCACTGAGGAATCACTGGCTGAAAAATTGCCAGGATGCGATATTCAACATACACAGCAAAATGGCCACCCCGTCCAACATACACACCAAAAGATAAATGCCCAGTCTAAATCTCTGGACTCCAGCCCATGGCTTCCGGTCTTACAGACTTTAAACCTCTGTGATGTTCACTAAAGCCTTCAACGTCATCACATCACATCTGATAGGCTGTTGTTCATGTGCTGATGAAGGGCAGTTCAGTTTGAGCTGCTTTGGATGGTTGATACTGACACCAGAACTATTATACACATTAAAAGATATTCTTTATTTGTGTGTTTCATTTTTTTAAAAACTCTTTCTGTTTTGTTTATATCATGTACAATTCACTACAAATTTTGGGTACCTCCACAAGCAAAGTCTGATGAAGTCTGCATCCCAAGGGACTTCTCTGGAAGTCTGCATTATCCTCCTTTTGGTCTAGATAAATGGCAGAATTAGACAGCCCTATGGTTCTGTGCATGCTACCATACAAAATAGTATGCCAAAATACTACACCACCAATAGTAGTGTATCCAAGGGATGTACATTCTGACTAATTTTGATATTTGAGTATTAATTAATTAATCCGGTTAACTGCAGGTATAGAAAAAAGCAACAATATTTTGGCGGAAAGTAACATATTTACTGTGTTAGGTGCAAAAAGACACATAATGAGTTTTGGCTATAAAAAGCACTCAAAATCACAGATCTCCACCGTTATGACATGACACAAAGCTAAACTGGGCAGTGTTCTAACAATTTGTCCTACCCATCGTGGACTAGAACCACACCATCAATCGCTTCTGATTAAGCTCACAAACTGTAAAATCTCTTCGGATTGCAAACATTTGTAAGAGGGGGTAAATCTGGGGTAAAATTGGACTATAAAATTGAGAAGTGTTTGCCCAGCATTATTCACATGTATGATCAAAAGCTTAACATTTTACAGTATTCTTTAAACACAAAGTCAACGTTTCATTGAATTGTCAGTGCCTATGTTGTCTGTCTTCCTGTAAAACGGAACGAATATTCGAATTGTGGTTCGAATACTGGCGCCCCCAACGGCTAACCGAGTACTCGAGTATCCGTGTAAATCGTTAGTGCACTCAGCAACGTAATACGCAGCCAAATAGAAAAGAGCCCCCCTTATTCCGTGGCTTGTGTGTGGGGGAGGTGTATGCGTGTGGCCCACCCAACAATAACTGCAAATGCATGAAAAAAAGTTATCATAATCATAGAAAATGAACAATTGACAACAATTTAAATCAGATGTAAGCGCACTCGCTCTGAACCCAAACACCGTGCTCCACATTTGGTTCGTGTTTCAGTCCAAAACTTTTCCCGACCACACCAGTGGAAGGCGGACGGTCACGTGGCGCGTCACGTCACGGTGCGGCTCATTTAAAACGGGGGCTGTAAGGGGTCGAGAGCAAACTAGTTACACTTTTGGAGAAACGAAGAGCCGGAGCAAGCAGTGAGGCTCAGCGCGGATGCAGGAGAGCAACTAAGCACTGTTTCTGTGTGTGGACTTGGATCAAGAGTGAGCGAGTAAGTTACAGAACAAAAAGAGAAAGTTCAGTCTTTCCACAGAAAGTAAAAAAGACAGCAGTGGATTTTTCTGGTGTACCAAACTGTTTTTTTTTTCGCGAGTTCTCTGCTGTGTGAGTGCACCCGTCATTAAAAAACTAGTTTACTAAAGTTCGGAGGGATTTTTTTCCTTTCGTTTGTAAATGCCAGATGATTATCCTTATTTTAAAAAATAATTTCGGCTCCTTAAACTGTTGTGCTAAAACTAATGAACAAATTTACATGCGTTTGAGAGTGTTTTTCGTTGTCATTCCTTTCAATTGGAAAAATCTTTTGAGGTTGTTTCGTTGAAAAGATTTACCCAGAACTTCAGTTAGGAAAAAAAAAAAAAAAAAAAAGGGAAGTGTTTTAGAGAGATTCTGTCAAAGTTTCCCTGTTAAGAAACTCCAGCAGAGTAATGAGTGCAAGTTACAGCAAGGATAAAGAACTTCCTGACATTGTGGCCTAATTTAATCTGAATAGTTTGCCAAAAACGTTTGAAGAACATTAGACTCTTCCACAGGTGAGTTAGGGAAGGTACAGCAAGTAGTAGACAGTCCTCGGTTGTAGTGCTGGAGAAAAGCCTTTGAGCCTGCATGTCAGTGTGTTTGCTCATTATTAGTGTTCATCTGTTGAAATGCTTTCTGTGGATCATGAAGTGGCTTGATGTAAAGCTCATTCATTTGAATCCATTTGACACAGTTTTACTAGTGATAAATGTATGTATAAGTCTGTAATTTGCATACACTTAAGAGTACTTGGGTTTGGTACTGTGTAGCAGACACATTCATTTGACAGTTTCTAGGAAAGACATTAATTTGAGGTAGCTTTGACAAGTTTCTGGGAAGATTGTCGTCAAATCCAGCTGTAAAGCTCTTCTTTTATTTTATCTAAGGACACAGTCATCAAATACAGCTATAAAACAGCAGGTCACTTCCCAAACAAGAAAACACACAGCAGTGTCCCTATGTGTGTGTGTGTGTGTGTGTGTGTGTGTGTGTGTGTGTGTGTGTGTGTGTGTGTGTGTGTCAGAGAGAGAGCAGAGA